>CABHPH010058844.1:0-15428 GCA_902168325.1 Peromyscus nudipes | reverse complement strand
CCTTCAGGTAAGGCCAAGAAAGAATTGCCTCAGTGAATGAAATCAGCTTTAGGGACTTCTTCCACTCAGTCCCTCTGAGGTCTGAAGCTCAGGCCTGACTCCTTTTCTTCCTCCCAGAGATCCTCACCCCTGCAACCCTCCTGTGCCCCCACCTGTCACCCTCCTCCTGAAGGAACACTGGCTTTGGGATATCTAGCTTCTCTTGGTCTGCGACAGATAAGAAGGGCTGGAGAGAACATCCCGGGCAGCATAGCTTTGCCTTCAGAGACTGAAGCGGCCGTGAGCTGCTGGTTAAGGAATCTTGGAGGGTTCCTTCCTGCCTCTGCGCACTTGCTGAGACGTTAGGGAAAGCCACACGGTTTCCATTTGAAGGGTGGGTTCTTGAAGGTGAAACCTGAAGAACTGGCCCTAAATGTTTGCTAATTCCTTTATCTTTTAGCTTCCCCTCTCTCCTTTTCCCCACCCATGCTTTCTTTCGCTTCTTGGTTAATTAACTGCAGAATAATCCAAGGGAAAAGTCCCAAATGGCCTGTCCACTTCCCACCATATTTGCTTATCAACAAGAGGATCCTGAGGCATACTGCTTTGTAACAAGACATTAATTTTTAAAGTTGTTCTACACATTTACATCATGAATTTTAGTCATTTTCACATACACACTCCTGTCTTTCATCTCTCCCCCTCTTCTTCTTCTGGAATCCTTATTCTCAGTGAATCCCCCTCCACTGCCATGGCTTCTTTCTATGTGTGGTTCTCCAAGTTTAATTAGAGTTTCTCACCTGTGTGTGGGTGTGAGGTCATTTCCTAGACCAAGAGCAACTTCCTAGTGGCTCACCACTGATGAAAATGATACTCCTCTCCCAAGAGCTGTGCATTATGCTGTGATAAAACACCACTAACAAGGCACCTTATAGAAGGAAGGGTTTATTTGGGTCTTAAAGGTTCCAGAGGGCTAAGAAGGCCTCACCATCACAGTAGGGAAGCGTGGCAGCTGGCAGCCATGGCCAGAGGAGCAGCAGCAGAAAGTTCACATTTTAAACCACCAACAGGAAGCTGGGGGTGTGGGGTGGGGATAGGCATAGGACTTGAAACCTCAAAGCCCGCCCTCGGTAACACACTTCCTCCAGCAAGTCCACACCTCCAAACCTTCCCAAACAGTGTCACAACCTGGGGACCAAGCATTCAGAGGCCTGAGACCATGGGGACATCTTGTTCAAGCCACCACAGACTGTTGAATGCTAGTTAGTGTCTCAGGTAGGGTTGGGTCCTCTTGGGCTCTCCTCATCCATGATGAAATACAGATAAATGTATATCAGAATACCATTCAGCCCTAAAGAAAAATGTAATCACAAAATTTTCAGGAAAATGGATGGACTTAGGGTATAGAATATTAAGCAAGGTCATATGATCTTAGGAAAAAACCCACACTTCTCCTTCATATTCAGAATCTACCCAATAATATATGATTGAATGTAAACAAATGCACATGTGGGTATAGTATACGATGTAGTAGAAAAGAGAATAAGAAAGGCTAAATATTAGGGGATGAGGAAGGAACAGGTATAGGTAATAGACAGGAGTTATAAAAGAAGATATAAGGCTAATGGTTTTTCTAGTTATAATGCTAGATTTTTAATTTTTTGTGGTGGATAAGTATATAAAATATGTTTGATGCTGAAAGTGTGAATTGTAATGTGAAGCTTCACAGCTTCTGCTCTGAATGAGTTCTCCAGCTGTATAGAAGTTCACTGTGGGGGCTGGGCATAGTGGTGTACCCCTTTAATCCCAGCACTCTGGGAAGCAGAGGCAGGCGGATCTCTGTGATTCAAGACCAGCCTGGTCTACAAAGCGAGTTCCAGGACAGCTAGGGTTGTTGCACAGAGAAACCCTGTCTCAAAAAATGAACAAAACAAAACGGAGGAGGGTGGGGGAAGGAAGTTCACAGAGATAGTTTTTGTGTCTGGTTAATTTTGTTGTGAATTTTTTTTCCTTGCTTGTGACATTTTTACAATAAAGTTTTAACAAACACTGATTGGCCTCATCGTATGCAGATCTGATGCAGATGACCACAGTTGCAGTGAAAACATGAGATCAATGGCTGTGTCAGCCAAGGAGACTTCTTTTTGCTGCACATCTCCTTATCCTGTGGCTCCTACATTCTTTCTGTCCCCAGTTATATTTTTTGAGCCTTGGAGGGATGATACAGTGTTGTGGGACATTCAGTCACACTGTGAACCCCGAGTTTCCCTTTGCATTAATTAAATAAAATCAACCTTGGGTCAGGAGGCGGAGCTGGCAACTAGTTGACAGAAAGTAATCAAAGAGAGTCAGAGGGGGTCCAGAAACTGGATAGAGAGATGCACAGGAAGTAGTAGGGAGGGACTTTGAGTATGTCAGTCATTATTGGTTTGGTGGAGAGGAAGGGCAAGCTTTTGTTTGGCAAAGAGGGAAGGTCAGCTAGTTGCTTCTCAACCTCTCTGAGCTAGCAGGTTTTCACCCCAGCCTCTGACTCCCAGTTCTTTATTGGTAAATAAAACCATAGAGATTTATTTAAAAACTACATTTGATGGCAGAGGCAGGAGGCAGATCTGGCAGGATGTAAACGTCCCGCTGGGCCGCTGCTTGAGAAGCAGACCAGTAACTGCAGACCCTGAAATGACTGGCTGAAAGAACAGTAGATTCAGGTGCAGCCACTGTGATGGTGGAAAAACAACAATATAGTTGTACCATCTAGAGCCAAGCATTCCACCCTCATTTGTTCTTGGCGCTTTGCACAGTTATGGTTTTCTATACTGACTGCTTGTGTAGTCAGTGAGAAGTTTCTCTGATGAAGGCTGGGTGCAGCACAAATCTGTAGGTACTTAGAAGACAGTTTGATAACATGATCATTTGGCAAAATAACAGTTGTAGTTGTTCCCCTAAGGCCTTTGACTTCTCCAGCCAGGAGCTCTTGACCGAGTTACAGAGCCACCCATGAATTATCTTCTACAGAGTGGACCTCAAATCCAAGCAGAAAAGGGGTTGGTTCCCCCGCTAACAATCATGTCACTGTTGTGCTGAGAATGCATGTTTTTCCTCACAGTTCATTATGTAGCTCACAGAATTTACAGCCCTGTAAGAACTGTTGATGGCTTTTTACCTCCAGCAGTCTGCACAATACCTGTAGAATTACAGAAGATAGTTTCAGGGAGGAAACTTCTAGCTCAGATTCAGCTTGATTCCTCTATGCCCTATGACCAATGTGTGAGATGTCTTTAGCAATAGGGTCTTAACTGCAATAGAACATTGTGAACTGCACCAGGCCACAACTTTTTAAAGAGCATTTTGTCATCTTAAAAATTATACATTTCAAGGCAGGCGGTGGTGGCACATGCCTTTAATCCCAGGACTTGGGAGGCAGAGCCAGGTGGATCTCTGTGAGTTCAAGGCCAGCCTGGTCTACAGAGTGAGATCCAGGACAGGCACCAAAACTACACAGAGAAACCCTGTCTTAAAAACCCAAAGAATTATATACACATTTCACTTCCATTAGTGGCAATATTCACAATCTGATCACATGTATGTGAATCAAAGTGTGGAGTCAACAGATACCTTTAGCTACCTTCCAAATAATAGAAAAGCATTATAACACTCTAAGCCAACAATTAACATAGTATTTTAAGTCTCTCCCATTCTATCACCACAAATTAGTCCTTATTTACTATGTTATCTCATATAACCAATCCTGTTCATAATCACTTACATTTTTTAATATTTGTATTCATTTTAGTGTGTGTGTGTGTGTGTGTGTGCATGCATGTGTGCGTGCGTGCACCTGCATGTATATTGTATGCCTGTGGAGGCCAGAAGTCAACTCTCAGAAGACTGTTCTCCCTGCCACCTTGAGAAATCCAGGGTACACCTTACCAGCTGAGCCATCTTGCTGACCCTAACTACATTTGCTAAGTCCTTGCTTATTTTATGTTTTTGCAACTCACTTTTGTCTTCTGAATTAGTTTTATTCCTCTTTAACTGTGTCCATTCATAGAGCCTGATGAGAAGCACTTGACTATTGTCATTTAACAATAGTTTACTTGGGCATAGAATTTAGGTCAACTATCTTTTCTAAGTATCTTGAAAATATTGACGTACTGTCTTCTGATTCATGGCTTACGATATCAATGTCACTGTTCATTTTGGATAATTTGGCTTTTGCTTCTTAAGATCTTTGTTTTGATTGGAGGCTCACCTCTGTGCACACTCGCTGAATCATACGAAAGGACAAGACAATATGTACCATCGCCGCAAATCACTAGTCTTTATGGAAATGTTCTTTGATGAGAATTAACTAGATAAACCCCACGACAAAGAATTTAAGAGAACAACTCTAAACACGATCAATGAAATCAAGGCATTTGAGGAGGCCATGAGCAAACACTAGAATGAAGCTGAAGAGAATAAGAGTAAACACCTGATTGAAATCTAAGAACCACAAACTTAAGGCTGAATGAAATTAAGAAAACATTCAGGATTTGAAAAGGGAGTTCAGCAAAAAGATAGCCACACTGAAGAAGAGTCAAGTAGAAATGAAAGTAGAATTGAAAAATGAGACAAGCCAATTAGAAAACTTGGTGGGAGGAAAGCTTTAGCAATAAAATAGATCAAGTAGGAGACAGAATATCAGCACTTGAATATAAAATAGAAGAATTAGGCCATTAAACCAAAGAACACAACAAGATTTAAAGCATACACGCTAAAGGAATATGCAAGAACTTTCAGACACTATGAAAGGGTCAAATCTATGACTTTTATGCATAGAAGAAGGAGAAAAATCCCAGGTCAATGGCATAGATCAGATCTCCAACAAGACCATAGAAGAAAACTTCCACAAATTAAAGAAACATATACCCATACAGAAACAAGAAGCACACAGAACACCAACATGACATAATTGGGGGAAAAAAATGACCCACACCATGTTATAGTTAAAATATTAACTATAATGAACAAAGAAAAGGTACTGAAATCTTCATGAGAAAACCACAAGTCATGGAAAAGAAAACCCATCAGACTCAAACTGCTGTGGGATAACGCTTTTGTACACTGGTTTAATAAAATGCTGATTGGCCAGTAGCCAGGCAGGAAGTATAGGCAGGGTAAGCAGATGAGGAGAATTCTGGGAAGAGGGAGAGAGAGCTGAGTCAGGAGTGGCCAGCTGGACACAGAGGAAGCAAAATGGCAAGGCAGAACTGAAAAAAGGTACCAAGCCACGTGGCTAAACACAGATAAGAATTATGGGTTAATTTAAATGTAAGAGCTAGTCAGTAATAAGCCTGAGCTAATGACCATACAGTTCGTAATTAATATAAGCCTTTGTGTGTTTACTTGGGGGACACAAGTGGGAGAGATTTGTCCCAACCACCGGCTAGCTGGGACACGGAAAAACTTACAGCTACATCTAACAGCTGAATTCTTCATGGAAACTTTTAAACTCAGAAAAGCCTAGAGTAATGTACTCCACACTTTAAAAGACTACACATACCAATTTAGACTACTTTACCCAGCAAAGCTATCAGCCATAGTTGGAGAAGGAAAAATTTTCTATGATATAAACAGCTAAAGGAATTCATGTCCATCAGTCCTACAGAGAAAACTTTGGACTCAAAAGAGGAATAAACATAGCCAGGTGGCCACAGAAAGAAAAACAAATACACTTGTAGTTACCAAAATACAAAATAGGACTAAGAACATAAACAGCAGAAAAGCAACAAAATTACTGCAGTCAACACACATCTTTCAATAATAACATTAAACATGAATGGCCTCAACTCTCTGATCAAAAGATACAGGCTAACTGAATGGATTAAGAGACAAAATTCATCTTCAGCCTGGCGTGGTGGTGCACACCTTTAATCCCAGCACTTGGGAGGCAGAGTCAGGTGAATCTCTGTGAGTTTGAGGCCAGCCTGGTCTACAGATCGAGCCAGAACAGGCTCCAAAGCTACACAGAGAAACCCTATCCTGAAAAACAACAACAACAACAACAACAAAAAAGAAAGAAACAAAATCCATCTTTCTGTTCTCTACAAAATATTTTAACCTTCAAGGACAAGTACCTTTCACTTAGAGTGAAAGAATGGAAAAAAAAAGTATTCCAGGCAAATGGGGCCAGGCATCACGATCCTAACATCTGACAAAATAGACTTCAAAATTAATTCAAAGAGATTCAGAAGGATATGTTGTTATGCCTGAGTTACAAGCCCCCCAGAGATCACCAGGAGTTCGAGTTCATATACAAAAGCAAAGAGCCTTTATTGCAAGATTGAGCTGGGCTTCCCGTTCATTCTAACACAGCAGTTGGACCAGGGAGAGCATTGATCTCAGTTATGGCAGGGTTTTTAAGGAGTAAAGGATTGGGGGGTAGGAGAATTCCAGATTCAGATGGGGCCTGAACTCCTGATTGGGCAGGAGTGAGGTAACAGAAGTCTTGTCAAACAGGGACTGGTACTGGCGTTGCTGCAAGGAAATTGGCAACCTATATACAAGTGATGTAAGCTATCTTTCAAGTTCTAGAGCATCTAGTACTTGTTTGTCTCAATTCTGGTTGGTCCCCCGCAGGGTACAGTTTGTGGCTTTTCCTGGTTATTGTAATGGCGAGGCCTAGTCCCAGTAATGTTAGTCTGCAGCCTATCATGGCTGTGTTAATGTTAAGTTAGGCCTCTTCAACATCATTCTTAACAAGGGAAGAATTAACCAAGAAGACATGCTAATCCTAAACATACATTCACCAAACTCCAGAGCAACTTCATATAGAAAAATGTACTTTAAGAATTAAAGACACAGATTGACACTAGATACATATAAAAGAAGAGATCATGAATTTGAAAGAGAGTGGAAGGGGACATAGGAGAAATTTAGAGGGGAAGGAAGACTGGAAATGATATCTATATACAGTGTACTCATGTATGAAATTTTCAAAAGATGACTTAAGACCTTGGTCTTATTTCCTGCTGTTTCCTGCACTATGTATGCGCAGGTGTGTTGATACTTCTATTATTTAGTACTTTTTGAATTTATGAATCAGATGAGTCATGCTTTTAGAAAACTTATAAAGTTTTTAGTCATATCATCTTCAAATATTGGCATTTCCTTTTATTTTCTGTCTGGAGCATCTATTAGACATCTTTTTTACCTCTTAGTCTCTTTATGAATAATCTTCCAGCTAGTTAATCCTCTGTTCTTTCTAATCTGTCTGTTGAGTTTTCAGTATCCATGAATATATTTTTCATGTATCAGCATTGTATTTGCCTATTTTCTGCAATTTTATTTTTCCCACTTTTTATTGTTTTATGTGCTTAATCATTTTAAACTCATAGAATAATCAGTAGATAGCGACTGACCTAAAATTCCCAGGCAATTGTTCATTCTGCTGTTTCTTTGTAGAGTGAGTGTTGCATAGATTTGGATCATAAACCCGTATCTATGCCTCTATCTGTGAGGCTCCTGTGAGTCCTGCATTAGGTTGTGTTCCTTCAGAAAGGATTAACGGTTTCCTCTGCCAAATAGCCCAAGGGTAAGAATCGGTGAATTCATGAATATGTCAGTTATTCAGACTAAGGGTTTTGAGTTCTGGGAGATAAACCCTAAATCCATGCCAAGGAAAGTCTCGATCGTGAATTACGGGAGAGATGTTTTCCTCCCTTGGAACCCAAAATGAGCTAAACCAGCTGCGTGATTGTTCCTCTCAGAAGATGGATTTCTTCAAGAATCTCTCGACCATAGAAAATACCGTGGCTCAGGAGTCCTCTGCAGGAAGAGTGCTCACTGTACTTGCACACTGAACTTGAGGGGGTGTTTGGACTTAGAGGTGTGCTTGGCATGATTTATTCAGCATTTCTAGGTGTTTTGTAATGTGAGATAGAACCCATTTCTACACTGTTAGAAATGAATCTTCTATACATGCCTTCTTTAATTTTATTTAAATAAGATTTTTTTCAGTTATTTTACATACTGACTGCGGTTTCCCCTCCCTCCTTCCCTGCCATCCCCTCCATATATGCTTTTAAGACAAAAATCACAAAAGAATTTTTATCTAGGTTAGAGAATCTTGTTATGTGGTACCGTGCTTACACTAGCTGGTTAACAAACTAAAGAGAATTAGTCATGGCTAACATATTACTAACTCACAAATCCTGATAACAAGGGACTTCGGTGCTTCTAGCACATGGCCAGTGCCGCTAAGAGAAGAGATCAACTCAAACAGAAAATGGTACAACTGAAGACACCTTGGAGATTCATTCATTCATTCATTCGTCAATTATTTGATGGTTGTTTGTAGCACAGAAACTGCTGGGATCCAGTTCCTTCTCGTGAATACCCACTTCCGCAACACTCAAGGAGCAGTGAACACGTTTGACTAACAGAGAGGCAGATCCTGATGATGACTGCAGAGAAGCTTAACCTTGGGAAGGGGTAGAGGGTGCGAGGGGAGAAACAGGGGAGAGAGAATCCTCTCCAAGAAGAATTAAGGTAAGTCCTAAGCAATGAGGAAGAGCCAGTCAGGAGAGGAGGCTTGGGGAGCTCACAGACGGGAAAGAGGCAGTCCTGAGAAGAGCAGGGAGGAGGGCCCACTCAGGGAAACAGCCTGCAGCTCAGCGTGGGAGAGTGCAGACAACTTGAATCCGAGCAGGCAGAGGGTCCTAGAAGCCGGAAGCCAGCACTGCCTGGGTTGGCCCCACAAGGGTTTGACTCGCCCCTCCCTTATTCCCTAATCTGCAGCTCCCCACAGCCACTAATCCTCATGCCAACTGTTTCATTCAGCCTTGTGTTCAAGCAAGCTGTTGTCTACCACATCAAATACCTCCAAAGCCCACGCAAGCCACAGGAATGCCTAGAACACCTGCTTCTGGGGTATTTTGGACCTCTTCCTCCAAATCCCCAGCCTCTGCAATTAGGGAGTCTATCTAGGAGTTCTGGCATCTGTTGTTTCTATGTAATTCTGTCTGCGTTCACTCACATAACCACTCATCATGTTGGAGTATAATAAAAATTTGCTCTTAAAGCTTTAGAAAACACAGAAAGTTCTTGAGATGTGATAGAAAATCTCTGGCCTTAGTTGTAAAATCCCCATACATTTATGTGAGATGTGAAGTTATATTGTTCCACTCCAAGACAACAAGAAATGCATATATACATACAGACATATATTCATGTGATAATCTGAAACAGTAACAACTGCTTAGAATTTTATTGTCTCCCCTATCTTACACCATTACTCTTTGATTGCTGCATGCTCTTAATGATTTGTAAATTATTAATTTGATTTTACTATTCTTTTATAATTGTCTTTTTAGTAAGTAGTATCCTCCCCCTTTTTTTAACAGAAGATTTTAGAACTGTGACTGATTAATCCATGGCATTGCAACAGAGAATCACTGAGAACAGGTTAGGGGTGACAGTTGTGCATATTGGGGTTCTGTCTCTGTTGTAGGAGAACATCAACATTTAATGGAATCCACATTAGATTTAAGTGGCTGTCTATTATTTCTTTCCCATGGTGAGTAGAAAATCTTCTGTACATGATATGATTTCTTTTAAAATGAACATTCATTGACTAAGGTTCCTCACTGAGTCTCAATGTCAATATAAAAAATTAAAATGTTGTACTTAGATATATGATCTCATTTTCTTTATTCAACTCCTTTGGAGACCTTTCTAAAGCTATTCACATTTCCTATCAATTCTCAGATGGAATACACTTCCGAGACATTACTCACATGAAATGGAGTTATTTTCATTAACCCTTTATATATGGCTGAAAATAGACTTGAGAGGCATGTGCTAAAAACATTAAGCTCAGATATGAAGAACATCCAGTGGGAGGATGATCCAGGCACAGTTATCTTTTCCAGGATGCTGTCATAACTCTAATGCCACACTAGAGCATTTCTTTGCAAAATTAGGATTTATCAAATGACTTTCCTGAGTAACGGCATTACTTTAGTCCTGTTAGCCTCCTGTCTGTCCATCAGGTCCAACTGTTCAGGGCACACCAAAGACAAGTAAAATCCAGCCCAGAACTGCGAGCTTGCTGACGAAGCCACATTGCACTTGGGGCTTTGTTTCACCTATTCTAGTTATGCGTCTACCTCTGTGCAACTTGTCCAGCTACAGACTAGCCACTTTCAAAATGGGTCAAGAAAACACACTGTTAACATGAATATCTGACTTCCAATCAACCGTTGAAAAGCTAAGCTTTGGGAGGAGAGGAAATCTTGTAAAGAAAAACAGCTCTTGAAAGCAAAAATAATGGCCCAAACTATAAGACTTTCTTTACTTTATTAAGTTTTAGCTCTTGTGGACACAAATCTCATCAGCCATCGCCATGTTGCTATTTATTTGGTGGAGCAGAATTTTAGGAGCAGTGTTCATGCCTATCTCAAAGTGTCTGGAGAGAGTGGAATGGGACATAATTACTAGGTTGGTTTCTTGTTAAAAGCAGCATCATACTTATAGGTTTTGTCCCTTAGGGAAAATTGTTCAATCTTTAATAAAAGGAGACTATTATAGGAATCAGGAATTTTACAAACTACCAATAGCTAACGTTTACTGTGTAGTGAGCAGTAATAGCAAGAACTTCCTAATCATCTTTTCTTCTGTTTATCTTTTACAACTGCCCAGTAAGCCTGACACGTCCATCAGCCCTTTCCACAGATAAGGAGCCGGAAGCCAAGAGTAGCTAACTGTTTTACTCAAAGTCAAGATGTGAGGAGGAGGATTTGAACTTGGATAGTTTCATATAGGCCTTGAGTAATAAAGCATAAATAAATCAAACACTACTCACCTATTATGTGTACAACATCATCCCAGTATGACCCGCGGACTCAAATCCTAATAATGAACTAAGTTAAGAGGCGTGGAGGAAACACAATGAAAAGCCCAAGATTCTTTATCTGTTCCTCAACAGTCATTTATTTTGTGAGTCAGGATATTTTTCTAACTTAATTACCTACCACTTACTACTGCTCTACTTGGATCTTGGCCTCTGTGATGTGTGCAGAGATGCCCTGGCCATGGCAACTCTGTATCGTTGTTTGCTTGACTACCATGTGCTCTTTCCTCTCCCTTCCCCATGCAAATCAGTTTTACCTAAATGAATCCTAGCTGCTCTCCACACAGCTGTCCTTGAGCTCACAGTATCCCTTCCCTCTTTATATAGTAGCCCCTGTAAGCCTGGAATTATTCTGTGAATTTTCCGTTTATCTCTGGCACAAGCCTTGAAGTTACATAAAGACTCGGATGGAAAACTCAAAGGCTCCAAAGCAAGAGCATGCCAAGCATGAACAAACCCAGGGAGGCACCTAGCATCTCTTAGCATCTAAGGGACATTCTTCAGCTCTTGCAGAGAAAAAGATGAGCTGTGTGAGTGATCAAGGTCAGCAGCAGTCTTTCCATCTGTCTAAGCTCATTTTGGTGACTCCACATTCAGGTTTGCCCAGCAGAGTGATTGTCTTAGTCCATTTGGGATTTTATAGCAAAATACTATAGACTGGGTGGCTTATAAATAATACACATTTTACTTCCCATTGTTCTGAAGACTGGGAAAACTATGATCAAGGTGCCAAAAGATTTAGTGTCTACTGAGCCTCTTTTCTGGCTCAGAGCTGTACCCTCTACAGTGCCCTCCATAGTAGAAGAGGCAAAAGGCTCTCTGGGGTCTTTCTATTAGAGGATCCTGTTCCTTAGGCTAATTACTTCCCGATGGTTCCACCTCCTAACCTTGGGGATTAGGACATCAACACACAAACTTCTGAAGACATGAACAAAAGTGGTTTTTTTTCGAATCCCATCTTTTTTTTTTCAACAGCAGGCATAACCCAAACTGTGCCTAGCAGCCTCTTGAGAGAAGAGACATGCTGTTCTCTGATAGAAAAGAGAATGGGAAGCTGATTGGGATTCAATAGAAGAAAATAACAAAAAAAAGGTCAAATTGTATGTACAAACTAGTAGAATCAACATTATTAAGTCAAATTCACATGAGGGTCTCTTCAAATTAAGAGAACAATCAGACAGGATCGTTTGCCAGGGAGATACAACAATTCAAATTGTCTTCCTCGCTCTCTGCCTTATTCCCTTGAAGTGGGATCTCGCACGAACTCAGAACTCATTGTCTTTCAGCTCGACTGGCAGCCAGCAAGCCCCAGCTCAAAAAGGGAGCACAAATTTAAAAAGGGAAGTAGCATATACTCATGGGAATATAAATTATATAATCACTTTTCGAGATACCAGTATCTACTGGATTTGAATCCAAAGATGTCATCACCCGAGAAGGACACTTTCAGGTGTATTTCTAACACAAACGCTTGCACACATATGCACCGAAAGAACATTGTATTAATGTTCTGGTTAGCATGTCACTGTGGCAAAGTAAAAATAACTGTAATGGTCACCTGCAGGTTAAAGACACAAATTAACACATGTGGAATAGTCATAAGAAAGAGGCTATAAGCTGCAAAGTGAACACTGGTGTATACAACAGCATGAACAAATTTTACAAAAATATTATTAAGCAAAATAACTCACACAAAAATACATACTACATGATTGAATGTATACGAAATGCTAAATAATAAAAATGTCTTGGTTTGACTATGAATATCCACCCACGTGCTCATATCTTAAATACTTGGTCTCTAGCTAAAGATGCTATTTGAAGATGTTCTGGAAATGTCAGGAGCTAGGCCTAGCTGGAAGAGTAGTGGGGAAACCTTCGCAGGTTTACCTACCCTCTGGTCCCTTCTCTCTTCCTTCTCCTTCACCATGCAGTGAAGGTTCTCCTCTACCACATGCTGCTGCCACCATGGTGCTCTACCCGTAAGTCTAGAGTCAAGCAATCGTGATATGAATTTTCTGAAATCATTGACCAAAACTAAACCCTCCTCCTGTAAGCTGCTTTGTCAGATATTATAGTCAGAGCTACACAAAGGTAATTAACACAAATGTAATAAAGGAGGAAGTATGGGTTGTATCAGTAGTTCTTTTTGTAATAATGCTATGTGCCTCGAATAAAAGTTTGTTTCCCAGCCGGGCAGTGGTGGCGCACGCCTTTAATCCCAGCACTTGGGAGGGAGAGCCAGGCGGATCTTTGTGAGTTCCAGGCCAGCCTGGGCTACCAAGTGAGTTCCAGGAAAGGTGCAAAGCTACACAGAGAAACCCTGTCTCGAAAAAACAAAACAAAACAAAAAACAAAACAAAACAAAAAAAAGTTTGTTTCCCAAGAGGGGGAAATACTTTAAAAGTTTTAATTTTGGGGGACATACAGCCTTGGGAGAGATTTGCCAGCCTTGTTAGGAGTGTAGGGTTAAGAGAAGGTGTCCTGGGAGTAGGAAAGTCATCATGGCAAGAAATGAATGGATGTGAAAGAGGTTGCCATAACGGAGGCTCTCAAAGCAATTTTCTGTGCTCGTCTGGGTGAAAAAGAGGGTGAGACGAAGTGGGAGGGGAGGGACAGTCCATGCCAAGTCCTTCGGATTCAGTCAGGCTTTAGGAAAATGTGGGAAACCGTCAACAGTGGAAACCTGGGTTCTCAGGCTGACTGTACGCAAGATAGATTAGAAAGGTTCTATTCAATCAACCCTACCCAAGGCCACACACCCTTCCCAGACCTCCCTTCATCCCACTTGAGAGACTCAGTGAACAAGAAGTCAGAGGCATGGGAATCACCAAGCTCACAGGAGCACTCAGACTCACTCTTTGTCCTTGAGCTCATTAGCACCAAAAAGTATCATCAGATAATCAGAACTGGGTAATAGGTTCAGAACTCTCTGTGAGTCTGTCTACGGAAGCGTCTTAATGGTGATGACTGAGTGATTGACTCAAACCCAAAGAACCCATGTTTCCACACACGTCAGCCGCGAAGTGCCTGCCTGAGCATTCGTTTGCTACAGACACTCCCGTCCTCCATCAAGTCAAAACTTGCTGTTCCTGAGCTTTCCTCTTCAAAACGAGTTGCACCAGTTTTGACTTTAAAATTCTAGCTGCAAGAGCAAAGTATTCTATTTTTCCCGTCACTTGCAAACTGAGCCGTCTACCGTGTCCAGTCAGGCAGCTGAGAACGTAATAAGCATATAAATAGCTGCCTAACCTCGCTATTAAACAAGAATGCTAATTAAAATGAAATGTCATTGCACAGCTGTCACATGGAGAAAGATTTAAAAGCCAGACCATGTAACCAGGGGGGAAAGGAAACCCACACACTGCAGGTGAGATTGGATTGGACGGGTGCTCTGTGTGAAAACCCTTCAGAGCTAAGACCACACCCATTGTCAAGCTGGAGAGTCTACGTCTGGGTAGAAACCACATGGATAGTTTCAAATAGTCCATAATTTTAAAATCTAGTTTTTAAAAAAAAACATGATAAAATGAATTGCTAGAGTCACATTTAAAATAGATATACACAGTCAACACTTGACTATTCTTCATTATTAGATCTAAAAGACATAAAAGCACTCAGTTAAATTGCCATTAGAGTTTCTCGGTGTTTATCCTACACTTAATTAAGTAGTTTACAGATCGGGAACTGTAGTCCCTTTTTCCAGAAGCCCTGCTGTCAGTGACACTAGTCCTAAAGAACGATGACGCATTTAAGGAAATGGATTTATTGCAGCGGTTTTATGTATTAAAAAGAAAATCCAGCCCACTTTCTTAGGAGAGAACAAATGCTGTGATCCTATCCAAGCTGCAACACAGCAATTAGAGTGAGCAAGATAGACTCTGCATAGTAACACATTAGGTCAGTGGTTCTCAATCTGTGGGTGGTGACCCCCTGGGGGGGTCTGCCTATCAGATATCCCGCATACCAGATATTTACATTATGATTCGTAACAGTAGCAAAGTTACAGTTATGAAGTAGCAACGAAGACAGTTTATGACTGGGAGGGTTACCACAACATGAGGAACTGTGTTAAAGGGTCACAACGTCAGCAAGGTTGAGACCCACTGTATTAGGTAAATAACGTTCAATGGGTGTTTATGTTATGATGTTGCTTATATAAATTTGAATTTTTTTCAGAACATATGCTTCAGTTTCACCATCGTGTAACAGGCTGAGCACCTCAAATGTTTTCCAGAAAAGAACTCAGGAGTCACCCCTTTTAACTTTCTCATTGTAAAGGACACGGGTTCAGAGAGATTGTGAGTAGACTGAGGCACACGCTTACCATTGGCAGAACTGACTGGAGTTTGAACATTATCAGTACCACAGTCCCATGTCAGGACTGGTATAATGACTCATCAGGTAAGGGTGCCTGCCACCAAGCCTGCCAGCCTGAGTTCCATCCATGAAACTGCACAGTGAAAGGGAAGAACTGATTCCCACATGTGCATCGTGGCATGCATGTGTGAGCATCTGCACGTGCACACACACACACACACACACACACACACACACA
>CABHPH010058833.1:0-14337 GCA_902168325.1 Peromyscus nudipes | reverse complement strand
GTGTGTGTGTGTGTGTGTGTGTGTGTGTGTGTGTGTGTGTGAGAGAGAGAGAGAGAGAGAGAGAAGAATCATAATGCAAAGTACAAAATTAAATACATTTTTTCAATCATTGTCAAAATGTTGGAAAGATCCAGCTATTTTCAACACAGCTCCCTTTTCTGCTTCATCTCCAGCAGAGTGTGTTACTGTCAGAAACAACTCCCATAACCACTTTTGAAGCTGCCCTGCGTCATGCCCCTTCATTGGTGAACACAGGATGACTTTGCTGTTTCTCTATATATAATGGCAAACTAACAGAAGCAAGTATTATGTTTGTCTTTCTTATGTCATAATCAAATTATTTTCAGCCAGTAATGCTTTTCCATGAAAAAAATGTGCACAAAGCTCTAGTCTTTGTTCTCAATGAATAATGTAAACTTGCCTCAGAGACTTGACTATTAAATAGTTCCACTGTTTAGAAAAATGTTATCGTAAAATAGCTTTTCTCACTTCATCTCTATTCATCTGCCTGCTCCCACTCTTCCTTCCTTTTTTCATCTTTTGACCTGCTTTGACTTTCCATTTCTACAGAGAACTTGGCTTTGAGAGGTTTATTTTGTAGCTGCCCAAGCTTACAAGTCCGTAATGAAAAGTATAAACTATAGAACTAATGGAAAATGAAAAAATTATACAACTATAGGGAAAACATTTACAAATGCTAAGGCATGTAATGTTAAAGTGGAAATTGCTCCATCAGTGCCACTGTAGCTCAGAGTTCCAGATTTACTGACCCTAGAGGACCTGGCAATACTCATAACTATCACATGTTGGGTGCCGCAACTCTGAACTGCATGACCATCGTGTCTGTTTGCTTCACTGAGCTTAGCCTTGAGAAAGAGAGGATTTGATTGATCATTTTGGATGCTTTGTGGAATTGATGAAAGACTGGCCATCTCAAGATACTATCTGCTTTTCTCTTTCTCACCTCCTTTACCAAACCCAGGTCCTCTTTGTTGATAGTATTGCCATCTGTCTGTGATGGAGATGATCCAACCACTTGGGTTTCTCTATTCCTCCCAGGTACCCTGTTGAGGAATTAGTCACCAAAGACACTTTATATTTTGTTCTTGCTGGTAGGCACTCCAAAGTCTCAAGTCCCCTTTTCAGTCAAAAGCTCATTTGGCAATGGTATTATGTACCAGCCTTTTTCTTTTAGGCCACCACTCAACTCCCAAATCATGACTCAGAGATTTCTTATTAGTTTTGAATGCTCGGCATAGCTTAGGCTCTTTTCTGGCTAGCTCTTTTAATGTAAAAAAAAAAACTGTTTTTCTTTATCTATCTTTTGCCTCAGGGCTTTTTGCTTTTCTTTCTGTATATCTTACTTTTACTGCTTCTCATGTCTGCCTGACTGGAGTCTATCTGGCAGCTGTCTGGCTTCTTGTCCTGGGGGGCACCCTCTCTTTCTCCTTCGTTCTCTTCTCCTCCTTCTCTCGTTCTTCTCTTCCTGTTGTTTTTTTTCTCTCTGCCTACCAGCCCCACCTATCCTTTCTCTGCCTTTCTATTGGCCATTCAGCTCTTTATTAGACCAATCAGGTGCCTTAGCCAGGAAAGATGAAACAGATGCAATACATCTTTATATTGTTAAATTAATGCAGCATAAACAAATGTAACACATCAAGCCTAATTAAAATAATATTCCACAACAGTAGTAAACACTACAAATCATGGAAATAGTAAAAGTGAATGCTATGAAACCGGGGTGATGACAAGCCGTATAAGGTTACTCACACAGTACCAAGGAAATCATTGTGGTGGCACTTGAACCTATGTCTAAAGCCCACAGAAAGAGCAATTCATCTCTTTGAACTCTAATGATAACACATCCCCATAGTGTTATAAAGCTTGTGGGTTGCAAATAATTCCCATACATGTTAATATTTTACCCTTTCACCAACACTATGCAGTGGTTTAGAATACTATTATGTAGATTTTACAGATAATAGAATTAACAAGCTTAGACAATGTACTTTGGCGAGTTATCCTTTAACATCAGAAAAGAGACCTGAGTGGGGAGCTAACCTAGGTTCTGAACCTTGCAGAATGCTAAGAAGGAAAGGATGCTGGAGTTCCATGAACTGGAATTGCATTTAGACAGATTACAAGTTAGTTAAACAAGCAAGAGGAGCAGAAATTGGCTAGAAAAGAGAAGACCTGATTGATTGACCTGTGAATGTGGACAGCAAATGAACGAACAAAGTTAGAATGCATAAAGGAATAAGGAAAATGATAAATGATCTAAATGCTAGAGAGTAAGAATGCCAGGTCAGCCATCACTCACAGAAATGAGATGCTTCAATTAGTCTCTGTCAGTTCAGATTGCCCTCTGATTTCCTTGGCAGCCTGGTAACAGCATCCTTTCAAAACAACCAGCTTTCTGTAAAAACTGTCACCATCTTCTCTTCCATGGATAGGATTACAAATCTAGTGCAGCTGGAGAGTTTCTCTCCAGCTCCCGCCAAGCCCCGGCAGTCCCACAGCCCACTTATAAAATAAACACACAGAAGCTTATATTATTTAAACTGTTTGGCCTAATGGCTCAGGCTTCTTGCTATCTAGTTCCTATATCTTAAATTAACACATTTCTATTAATCTATACCTTGCCATGTGGCTTGTGGCTTACCAGTACTTTATATCCTGCTTTTCATGGCAGTGGCTGGCAGTGTATCTCTGCCTTAGCCTTCCACTTCCCAGACCTCTCCTCTCTCTTTGTCCCACCTATACTACTTGACTACTGGCTAATCAGTGTTTTATTTATCAATCAATCAATCAATCAATCATCCACAGCAATCTAGTGTTTCTACAAACTCAACACTAAGTCATAAAGTATTGATCTTTGGCTGTAGTCAACTCACACAGGAATGGGCTGCAATATTGAGAGAATCCCATGGCCTCAAAGCAGAAAGTCTACCCACTGTTGGTCTGAAGCAGGGCATTTGAATTCTTAGTCAAAGCATCCATGTCTCTACTACTTACCATCTAAGATCAGGAGCCGAATCCTCAACTACCATTGCAGGTATTCTCCAAAATTATTGTTTGAAATAATAGCCAAGGGCAACAAGATGACTCAGCAGGTAAAGGTACTCACTGACAATTCTGAAAATCAGAGCTATATTACCCCAAGACTCAAACAGTGAAGGTTAGAGCCAGTTATCATAAGTTGTACCCTGACTCCCACACTCATGTTATGGCATGCAAACATATATGCATAATAAATAAATAAAATAAAATTAAAACAAGAAACAATGGCCAAATATTTTATTTCTACACTGTTGGAAGAAAATCTGTAACCAAAAATGGACAATGTGGAAGTAACAGTTTAAGGCTGACTGTTTACCTGTTTCTGGCTTCAGCTCTATTAAATGTTTTTCTCTATGCTTGTATTATTACTAGAGGAAAATAAAAAATTCACTTTAGATTTAAAACTTAAAGATGAACAGAGAGAAAGGGAGAGAGACACTTAGTGAAATGGAGCTGTGCTAGGAAACAAGACCAAAGGAAACATCAGTAGAAATACAGTCAAGGAAGAGGACACAGGGACAATAAAACTTTTTACAATTTCTTGGGGCCAGCACCCAGGAAATGGAAAATCTAGTACATTTCCCACACTAAAGTTTCTTCTGCACTGCCACTCACTCATTCATTTGTCTATCCACGTGACTGTTGTTTGTGGAACTCACAGTATGTGCAGTGCATCTCTGGGGAACAAGAGCTAGAGAGACTCAGCGCCAATGGAGGGAACAGACCTTCTGTGGTAAAGTGTGATTAACAGACAAGGAAGTGTCTAAACAATGATGCTCACATGACAGAAGTGGCAAGTGCTGTGATAGACGACAACCATCTTTTTTGGAGAAAATGCTTCAGCTTGATCAGAGTGAAGTAGGAGGCAGAAGTCGGATGTGGCTTCAATATTCCTTCTTCTGAGTATACACCCTGAGTGTTGGTGGGACTTATGGGTATGTTGGAGCACCTATCTAATATTAGTTTAGATTGCATGGCATACATTATTAAGTTCTTTAATCAACAGGTTTTCAGTACATCAGGGAGAGATTTTTTTTTCTGGGTGGACCTGAATTAATTTGGTGAACCCTTTCAAAGAGAAAATAGGAAAAGTAGAGATCCTTCCTTGAGAGAGTAGGAAAGGTATAGCTTCCTGAAAGTATACTTCTGATAAAGAATGCAGTGAACTGCATTGTAAATCATTGACATGAGCTATTATGTTTTTAATCTGCAATGTCCCCAAAGGCGCATGTTTTAAAAGCTTAGTCTCCAGCTTGTGGTCTTATTTTTAAATTATATTTTTCTTTTTTCTTGAGATTTGATCACATTTACCTTCATTTCTTTCTTCTACCCTCCCCCATATTCTCCCTAATCACTGGTAAGTTCCCCATACTCTAATGAATATACAGGCCATAAATATACCCATGAATATACAGGCAATACAAATTTGACTTAGTGAATCATCAAAAAAAGAATAACAAAAACAAAAAGACAGGCTGCTTTAGCATTAGTTTAAAGGTCATGAAGTACGCTTTCAGAGGTGGGAGGGACCTGGGCTAGTGAAGTAAGCCAATAGAGGAGGGACTAGGAAGGTTGTTAGCCTAACCCCTAGTTCTGGCTAGCCTGCCGCCCTGTGAAGAAGTTCTTCTTCATGCTTCCATGCCATGCTTTCTCAGCGTAGGTGGACTGAAATCACCATGAAATAAAGTGTTGTTTCATCAGGCACTCTGGCCACAGCAATGCAAAAGGAACTAGGATGGAGTCCAGAGAACTATGAGCTGAGCATGGAATCTAGCATGTAAGAGTACTGTGTTGGGCAGCAAGTGGAAAAACAGTGGGGGTCTGGGAATTGAGTTTTTCAATGACCTAAATGACCTTGAAGAGATTGTCAAATTGTAGATGAGACTGAAGCTAACTTGATTGTAATCCTCCTGTAGGCACTGAGTTGAATGTCCATCTAGGCTGTGTCTGGATTTGGATATCCAGAAACTGTGAGATTATAAATAGATGTTGTTTTAAAACATTAAGTAGGTGATAATTTGTTAGGAAGCAATAGAAAACTCCCACAGAATGACTGTAGTAGGTCCTGGTTTTGCTTTTGTCAAAGGAAAGCCATCACCACAGACAATTTGTTAGGCTTTTTCCCCATCTTAGAATACCCACATTTCCAACACTTTGGGCTGAAACAGAACAAGCAGGGGCGTGTCTGACTCCTTATGTCAGTAAGAGCACCTGGCATCCTCTCTACCCTCTCACTGATGAATGAGGTCACCAGTCTTCCTCAGGACAGGGTTTGTCATCAGACACAGGAGAGTAGGAAAACCAGAGATGCTCCTGGCTTCAGGAAGGGGTGTGTTGGCTCCTCTTAAAGCTCTTAGTGAGACGATTTTTTATGTCTCCTTATGACAGCCCATTACACCCAAGCAAAGGGAGGACAGCAGAAAATGAATATTTTATTGGCTCTCATACAGTGGGCATGGCTTGAAGTAAAAATAAATGTTCTATGGCATTCATCTTTCTAAAATGCATTCTTGCTCACTATAAAGAGATCCAGCAAATCATCTCTTTACATGTCTCTCACTTATAATTTTACTAAGTAATTATGGTCATATTTTCAGATGTTCTCTATGCCTAGAAAAGTTATGGCCAGATAGAAACAACTTTTTCTAATATAAAGGAAATTATAAATGCACTGAGAGCTGTTTCATACAATAGTCCTTTGAGGTTCCTCTTAGCCAGAAGGCTGGATATTTTTATGAGAATGTCTAGAATTTACTATAGATTAATGAATTCCAGGATATTGATGTTGTGTTTGGGGAAAAATATAGTATTTTCAGCTAAACATCCCTCATCCTAAAAATTCATTTAGTGAAAATGAGAGTGTGACCTACCACCAATTGCCTGTTAGTGGCCATGAGAGGACTTAAAAGGAGGGAGCAGAAAAACAGACATGATGTGCATTCACACATGAAGGACTAGTGAGGTGTACATGTGGAGAACAGCTTGTGGGAATTGATTCTGTCCATCTACCATCTGGGTCCTAAAGATCAAACTCAAACCATCAAGCTTAGATAATACCTTATCTGCTGAACCAGCTTGCCAGCCAAAAGTTCCTATTGATACCACTATTATGATAGGCCTTTAATTTGTGACTTCCATCTGAAGAGCAGAATTTGGGACAAATTTTGTCCTTCTAACCATCTGATACACAACTTCATGCATATATAGACACATTTACTCACATTTTTCAAAACAGTGAGCCATGGAGACTCTGGTGACTTGTGTGGGGAGAGGTAGGAGAGATTTACACTACCACAGAGGAACTAGTTTCAAAATTACCCCTTTGGACCTTTAGGCATCATTTCATCAATGGTCTATGAACTGGTCTATTTTGTGCATCAACTTGACATAAGCTAGAGTCATCAGAGAGGAAGGAACCTCAGTTGAGGAAATGCCTCCATGAGATCCAGCTGTAAGATATTTTCTCAGTTAGTGATCTATGGTGGAGGGTCCAGTCCATTGTGGGCAGTACCATTCCTGGGATAATAGTCCTGAGTTCTATAAGAAGCAGACTGAGCAAGCCAGGGAAAGCAAGTCAGTAAACCCATTCATGGCCTCTGCATCAACTCCTGCCTCTAGGATCCTGCCCTGTTTGAGTTCCTGTCCTGACTTCCATCAGTGTAGAACAGCAATGCTGAAGTGTAAACCTAATAAACCCTTTCCTCCCCCAACTTGCTTTTTGGTCATGGTCTCAGCAATAAAACCCTAAGACAGTCCACAAGTTGGTTCTTTGTTCCTTGACCATAAAGCCACTCATCTTTTCTTATTTGATTGATCAAGGTCCTAGGTTTACTTCACATTGTTTCAGATTTTAAACACATTTTCTTTCATGTTGTTTCTTCATGTTCACAGCCAAATTATTTGGGCTTCTAGATAATGCTCCAAGTTCTACTTGAGATATGTAAATTCCTGTGGATTAGGCTTCAGTTATTTAATTGCCACTCTGTGACATTACCTGAGCTGTCATTTTCCTCCAGCCAAAATGGGAAAGGGTCCTAATCACAAATTATGTTTGTGTCCATAGCCCAGCTGTGTTAGGGAAGTGGGGCAGGCTGCCTTTCCACAGCACTTAACCAGAAAGCCCAAGAATGCTCGACTTCAGGGCTCTCTGCTGGAGAGCTCAATGGTGACTGGCTATGTGAATAGTAATTCTGGTATCCACAGTGCTCCACACGCAGCCACCACTGGGAAAGAGTTTTATAGATTAGATGATATGGGAATTGACATCAGCACTGTTCCTTGTTCCTTGGATGATTAACATCCCAATTAGCAGCTGCTTCTGGCACACATGCAGGAAGGCAGGTTCTCGTCTAGGAAGCCCTAGTTTGCTGAGTTTCCAATGCCCTTCAGAAAATAATCACCCAAAAGTTGTGGCCCACTTTACATGGTTCCTTTGACTTGGCTACACCCTTGAAAATATAAAATGTAACTCAATCACATGCTGTTTGGTGTCCTTTTCTTAGTGACCATATAAATACCTCTAGACATTTTATGAACTTGTGTTATTTAGAAACAGCAGAGCAATATTTTTATTCAATGTTTCTCAGCACAATTCTTTACTAAGTTCCATACCATTACAATAACATATGGATTAGGAATGGACATATTTTTAATTATTTGCTTTCTGATAAGTAAATAGCTCCTTGAGTGAGATAATGTTCTGTTCAGTGAACCTATTCCTGTGTTACTGAAATGGCTATTAATGTTTGTTTCTTTTGTTTTATAAAGAAGGAATGGACCTTAAAATAAAGGTATTTGTAATTTAGCTTTATATTTTACATCAAGTCAATATATTATGTATTTGAGGTAGGGAATACCAGGTATCTCTTTTGTAACAAGTCAAGGTGAGGAATGGCTGCTGCTACAAATCTTCATGCTAAATTAAGAGATTGAAAGAGAGAACTCAGGGAAGGGGAAGCAAAGGATTCAATTATAGATTATAGTGTTTATCAAAGTTATTTTCAAACAACTTTTAGAGAAATGAAACAAAGTAAGGATGTCATAACATATCAATGCTGAAATGAAGGTTTAAAATATCAGTATTGGCTATTCTGATAACTCATGTGTATTAAGGAGGTTGTAAACAGTGATTTATCTCTGGGGCACCAGCATATATATGTATATAATTTATTTGTGTAGGGGCTGAGTGTGTGGGTAGAAGGGAGTGCATGGAGGGCAGAAGAAAACCTTCATGAGTTGGTACTCTCCTCATACCAAGTGAATTCCAGGCATTAAACTCAGGTCCTATGGCTTGATGGCAAATACCTTTATCTGTTAAGTCATCTTGCTGGCCCTAAGGTATCATTTTTCACTTAATGTTCTTTATTTTCTAATGAAGGATGTACAAATATTACATCATTCCCTGTACTTCTCCTTCAGCCTTTGATGATCAGGCCTTTCTCCTTACTCTGTTCAATGCTCTGGGAAATCAATTGAGACCATCAGTTACAGTGAGAGGGTCATCTACTATCTCCAAGGATATAACTTGGTTTTGTTTTGAGATAAAACTTTTAATCCAGCCAGAACATGTCTATTTGTCCTGCTTTGGGATTCAGATTGTTACACGTTATTCAGTTATGAATTCAGTGATCTTTAACTGGAGCTGATTTTTTAAATTCAGAGATTTCAATACTTCATTATTGTTTTTATTTTAATTTTTTATTCATTTTACATACCAATCACATTACCCCCCCTTCCTCCTGCTCCCCTACACCTTATCCCACCCCACCCCTCATCCACTTCCCAGAAAGAGTAAGACCTCCCACGGGGAGTCAGCAAAGCCTGGCACATCAAGTTAAGGACTAAGCCCCTCCCTGCTGTATCAAGGCTGAGTAAGCATCCCACCCTAGGAAATGGGCTCCAAAAAGCCAGTTCATGCACCAGGGATATATCTTGGTCACACTACCAGGGGCTCCACAAACAGACCAAGCCACACAACTGTCACCCACATGCAGAGAGTCTAGTTCAGTCCCATGCAGGCTCCCTAGCTGTCTGTCCAGAGTCCATGAGGTCCCACCAGCTCGGGTCAGCTGTCTTTGTGGGTTTCTCCACCACGATCTTGACCCTCCTTGCTCATGTAATCCCTCCTCCAGCTCTTCCACAGGACTCTAGGAGCTTGGTCCAGTCCTTGGCTGCGGATCTCTGCATCTGCTTCAATCAGTTACTGGATGGAGGTTCTACGATGACAATTAGGGTAGTCACCAATCTGATTATAGGGGAAAGCCAGTTCAGGCACCCTCTCCATTATTGCTAATAGTCTTAGCTGGGGTCATCCTTGTGGATTCCTGGGAATTTCCCTAGGACCAGGGTTCTCCCTAACCCCATAATGGCTCCTTCTATCAAGATATCTCTTTCATTGCACTGGAGCTAAATTTTGATTGGGAGTTAATGGCAACTAATACGTTGCCATCAACTATTGTTCCTTTGGTATTTGCATTATATGCATTTTCCACACTTTTTTTTCTCAACAAAAATACTTCAAATGTAGTTAAGTCATGTTTTCATATACTTTTCTACCCATGTTTAATATGACTTTAACTGATTTTTTTATATATATTCTGCTCCCAAATGGATCCTCTTATTGGCTTAGCTATACTTCTGTTCATCTAGATGGCTAATTTTTTTTCCATTGACTTTTTATATTCATTTACAACACCTATCTTTTCCACTATTTTTAACTATGTTTTAACTCTGCTCTCAAATACATTCAGATTTTGACCACTTCCTATATCCATGGATATCATTCTTATATATGACCTGGGAAGAGGAAGGCAGAGTCAAGAGATGCAAGCCTGCCATCCAGGGAACAGCATGTATTGGCACATAGGTAAAGCCACGGAACATGTGGCAACATATAGATTAACAAAAATGGGCTGAGTTTAAGTGTAAGAGCTAGTCAGTAGTAAGCCTGAGCTAATGGCTGAACAGTTTTAATACTCTGTATGTTTACTTGGGTCTGAGTGGCTGCTGACCAGGAGGGACACAGAAAAACTTTCAGCTACAAATGGCACCAAAATGTGGGCAAAGAGTTTCCACCTAAAACCTGAGAAAGCTTAAAAAAAAAAAAGCTTCTACAACGGAGCTAAGAACAACTTCCTAGATATGTCTCTTAGGCAAACCATGAGCTACAGTATGGTGGGTTTGCAGCAGTGTTTGGGCTTGAGTGCAGCATTGTGAATTCTTGCCACTGTACGCAATGGCCTCTGCAGGCTGTTTAGCATACTGTGTGATGGATTTAGCTTTTGATAGTACAAGAAGAAGAAGAAGAAGAAGAAGAAGAAGAAGAAGAAGAAGAAGAAGAGGTTTTTGGGCTACACACTGCTGGATGGAGGCATAGAGGCACTGCCTCCCAGAGTCTGGCAGTGAGCTTGGTTCCCCCAAAGCTGGTGGTAAACTTAGTTCCATAGTTCCTCCATGTTGGAAAGCTGAGGTGGGCAGAGCCAGTAGCCAAAGCTGCCATTTCAATCCTAGTAATACTGCAGTTTAAAACAATCGATTCACAATACAGATTCAGATGAAATAAACCCTAAACTGTTTACACTATGTGTAAAAATGTACATAGGCTTGAAAGAGAGAGAAAAAGGAATATAGACAGTTATATTAAAGAAATAGAAAGTTTAAAAAAATAAATTCTTTAAAGAGAAAGTAAAAGTAATATAAAAAATGAGCCATGTAAAGATGGAAATCACACAGAGAGTCTGGATTATATTGTCTTTGGGATTTTTAACTGCAGAAAGACATTTGATTGTAAAGGTTTCTCAGTTAAACCAATATGTATATTTTAAAGGTATCTTGACTTTAAAATTTGGATCTAAGGATATGTCGCTTTGGAAAGGAGGCTCTGCTTTTGTTTCCACAGGAAACAAGAGACTATGGATTTGTTCCAGGTTAAGATACATCAGATTTAACCAGCCAAGACCCCCTGAAACGTCTCCAATGACATCATGGCCCAGATCATCCAACATCCAAAATCAACTTCAAGGCAACTGCCTCAGAGAATACAGCCTCACAGACTACTCCAGTCAGGACTTGACCATAATTCTAAAATTCTCATAAGAATGCGGTGCCCTTTATCAGCAGGAAGTAGCCTAGAAAACTATGCCCACATTCCCAAAAAATGGATTATAGATATTTGTCTTTGTTTAGGTTGTTGGTTACAAATTGTTATTGATCATAGTCAATCTCTTTCTAAAAGAAGAAGGGGGATATGATATGGAGATATAGGATATAGGTATGATAGGATAAAAGGATGGATTGTTGAACCTACTATTAAAGAACAACTTATTTAAAATGTTTTACATTGGTATAGATTTTAGTTTATTGATACAAATTTAAAGTTAATTTTTTATACTGTATGTATATTTCTACTCTTATTTAAGTTATTATGTTTATGTAACTCATTTAGATTGTAATGGATAATTAAGAAATACAAATTAATCATTAGTCTTCTATAGTAGTTAAACTTATATGTTAAGTTTTCTAGGTATACATAGATATAATTCAATGAGAGAAGTGACTGAGAGACACTAGACCTATAGACTGAAAAATGGATGCCCCAACACTGCAGAAGAACTTTGGGTGACTGGCCAGGCAGCCAGCTGTCCCTGTCATTCTAGATTTTTGGAAGTTGCTTACAATGCTCTTCCTGTTTACTTAGGTAATATTATATCCTTCTGAGGTCCTTGATATAGCCAATAGTTAGAATTTTCCTTGGTTATAATAAAAGATAAATTAGATATGAAAGTTTAGACTCACAAACAGGATAGTTAGAATATTTTCTTTAATTTTGCCAAATACAAATAGACTAGATATTATAATTCTTGCTTGATATTATATTATATGTAATTTTACTATGTTAAAGTTAAAACCTTTCTTTTTAATTAGACAGAAAAGGGGAGGTGCTGTGGGATGTTCTGTATGCTGTGAATATGTGTTGCTCTGATTGGTTGATAAATACAATGCTGATTGGCCAGTAGCCAGGCAGAAAGTATAAGCAGGCAAGCAGACGAGGAGAATTCTGGGAAGAAGAAGGCAGAGTCAGGAGATGTGCCAGCCTTCCATCCAGGGAGCAGCATGTAATGGCACACAGGTAAAGCCACGGAACATGTGGCAACATATAGATTAACAAAAAGTGGGCTGCGTTTAAGTGTAAAACCCAGTCAGTAGTAAGCCTGACCTAACAGCGGAGCAGTTTTAATTAATATAATCCTCTGTGTGTTTACTTGGGTCTGAGTGGATGCTGACTGAGCAGGACACAGAAAAACTTTCAGCTACAGAGTTGAGCATCAGGGAGAGGGAAGTGCAGAGAGTCAGTAGAAGCTGAGAAATGAGACATTTCCCAGAGCTGGCTAGTGCTTATGCAATTAGGCCAGCTGTGCCTGGTTGCTGGCAGTTATTAACATTAAGTTTCTTCTACACTCCCACAGAAGCTGCCCAACAGAAGCTCTGTCCTTCCTGTTGATTATATTACAAAGGGATGGCTCTCAGGTCCAATGGCTCTCAGACCTATTTATTTATTCTATTTATTTATTTTATTTAATACTATTTATTCTATTCTCAGAATAAGAAATACATATTCACAGTTGGAAGCCCCTTTCATGCTCTTAGAAAAGAAACTCAGTGGTTTATTACATGTGAGTTGGTAGAACAAACAGTAACCTTTTTGTGAGGTCAGAATTACATCTTAGGTAGACATGTTATCAGTGAGTGGGGTCACATTTGAAGCACAGATGAGGCTGTTGGAAGCTATGCTTGTTTGGTTAAGTTCCTCAGTGCAGGCATTTGGATAAGATTCTCCTGGGATGACAGTTCTGTGGTTTTTATAATGCCTGTGAACTAAGGGGTGATGGAGTAAGTAGAATGAGTCTTCAGACCAAGATTCAGGTCTGATACCTGAGAAAGGGAAAGAAGGAAGGGAGGGAGGGAGGGGGAAAGAGAATGGGAGGGAGAAGACATTGAGTTATAATAATCTTATACTGTTCAGTCATCTAATGAACTCTCAACAAGCATGGGGTGGTGTATCTCAAGTTAAATACAGGCATTAAAGGAGTCATGGCATCACAGGAAGGGCGTTGCTAGTGCCCACATTGTACACATGAAGGTATTGGCCAAGAGTAGCCTATAAGAGCCATGATGTAGCTATGGACATGGTGGTAAATCCAACGGAATGGCAAGTGGGACTCTAGTTACTTGTTGCATTTACAGCAGGGAATCTAAGCAATGAAGACTCATAGTCATATCATTACCATATTGACTGCTACTGGTCTAGCTGCCCAGGCTATGCCTCTCTTAGGGCCTCTGCACTTGATACACTCTGTCCGTGGAACACTCTGCACTTGATACATTCTGTCCGTGGAACACTCTGCACCTGATACATTCTGTCCGTGGAACACTCTGCACCTGATACACTCTGTCCGTGGAACACTCTGGCACTAATATTAATAGGGACCCTTTCATTAGCCAAGCCTCAGGCTGAACTGAAATCTCCAATCTGGGAATTTTCTCTAGTCACCCTGTGCTGGATGTTCTTTTCCCAATGTATTTGTATCTGGTTTTCATGGTGAATACATTTTCCTTTAGTGTAATTACCATTGTAGTTCACATTTTACTATTTACTGTTTGTCCTCCCCCACTATAATACAAGGAGTTTTCTTTTAATTATGACCATAAATTCTAATAGATTCTTGAAAATATCTGAACACTAAACTACTTTTAATGAAACCAATGTAACTATAGATTTTTCATCTCGGAACCTCTTAGATGCTTGGAAAAATTAAAGAGATGCCTTTTCATAGATCTCAGTTAAAATTAGTATCATTTACAGGTTGGAAGATTTGGTTAAGCCCATGATACATATTTTTCTTGTTTTTTAATGTTTTAATCTTTAATAATGATTCACTTGGGCCTGAAAGTTGTGGTGTGCTATTCATTCACAAGGATCTGAGTTCAACCCCCCAGAATCTATGTTAAAAGCTAAGCATGGTGGCATGTGTCTATAACATAAACCCTGAGGGAGTGTGGCGGGGATAGCAGGATCCCTGAAGCTCAATGGCCAGCTAGCCCCACCAAATAGATGAGCTTCAGGTTTAGTGAGAAACCCTGTCCCAAAAAGTAAAGGTGAAAACCAATCAAGGAAAGACACTCAATGTTCACTTTAAGCTTCCACAAATGTGTACATACACCTGCTTGTATATGTGTATCACACACACACACACACACACACACACACACACACACACA
>CABHPH010058794.1:0-13319 GCA_902168325.1 Peromyscus nudipes | reverse complement strand
ATGCTACCTCATAGTTTGCATGACATCTCTAGCCATGGACAATGCAAATCTTGAATGGATTTGCAATACCAGAAACTAGTTCTCTACCAGTGAGTGGGTCACCGATCTAACCAGACATCTCTAGGTTATCCATATGAGGATCATTGCAGCAGTTAGCATCCTGCAAAGCAGGTGCCCATCATTGTAGATGAAATACACAGCTGAGCAAGACTTTTGATAACATTTTTTCTACATCAGGGCTTTGCAGAGAAAATTCCAGAACTGAAAAAACTAAGCAGATAGGAGGGGACTTAGAGCTGAATTGTAGTACCATTTCTCTGTCTTCTGCAACCAAAGTTTATAGCATCTCTAACAATAGTATTTATGACCTAGTTTGGTGAGCAAGCAAGAAAATTGACAGTAGTGTATTGTCTTCTGGTTTGGGGCCTCTCTCATAATGGAGGTTCCTATACGTAACACTAAAATGTTTGTTTTATACCCTGTGGTTTCTAGAGGAGCATTACCCACCATGCAGTGTGCTTCACTGATTATTGATTCTCCTTTTAAAAAAGAGTAAGAAAACAGTGTGTTTCCATATGGTTATTTTTTACACTCTTAAGTTTAGTTACTCAACATCTTCTCCTCTCCCCTATTCCCTGCCCTATTCTCACTTAAACTTCTTGGCCCCTACTATTCTTACTGTCTACTTTCACATCGCACACATATTTTCTCCCTTCATGTTTTCTTCTCAATCATTCTCTAATCAGACCTTTCTAATTCCAGCCTTACAGACTCCAATTTAATCATTCAAATATGAAGGGTCAAAGTTAGGATCCACTTATGGAATGAACATGTGGTATTATAGCAAGCAGATTTTCATGGCTGAACATTTTCTGTGTGTGTGGGAGTCACTGAGTCAGAGTTACTGGGACCTTATCTTTCAGGGACTGGAGTCAGAGACAGATGGATTCTGTACTTGCTGGTTTTCTGTGACAACTTGACACAAGGTAGAGTTATCACAACACCTTGTCCTCTGTGAGGCACATATCCAGTTTCTAGTTTTCAAGTTTCTCTAATTCTTTACTCTAACCTGAGACTCTCTACTTGTATCAGACTAAACATATACCTGTTTCAAAATACTGAAATATATAATCACCCTTAGAAAACCCTTAATTGCACCAATGATTTATTCATACATGGCCAGGAACACATTCAGAAGCCAATGTACATAGGCTAGTATGGCCCATCTCTAGTTAGTGTATGTGCAAGAAGGCTGCTTTTCCTCTAAGTCAACTTTTAGGGAGAATTTCCTATTTATCATTTTATTCTTATGCATAACATCTGTGCTATTACTGCAGTTCACAGGTTATCAAAGAAACCACAGCAACTAATTCAGCAAATAATGAAGCAGATGCAGAATCCCAAAGCCAAACATTAGGCCCAGCTCTGGTAGTCCTGTGGAGGAGGAAGAGGAAAGGTCAGAGAATCCAGAAGGTTCAGGGACACCATGAGAACATGGCCCACAGAATCAACTGACCAGGACTCATGGGGGCTCAGAGAGATCACTCTGTCCCTTTTGTCTCCCTGTGGAACACTTTTCCTCCTACTGGCTTGCCCATCCAGCCTTGATGTGATGGTACATGCCTGGTGTTATTGTAGAATTTATGCTGTGTTTGGTTGATGACTTTGGGAGGTCTGCATTTTTCTGAGGTGTTGACTCAGGGAAGAGAGGAGGTGGTGGGATGAGACTGAGGGGAAAGGAGGGACGGGAAACTGTGGTTGTGATGCAATATATGAGAGAAGAATATAATCTAAATGGTTCTGATAAAATTTTCTTTTAATTTTTAGAAATGACCACTCCAAGCAAATGAACACTTCACAAAGAGGACACAGTTTATTTTTCATCCATTGGAATTATTTGAGTGAGTTAAAGACTTAATAGTCCATCCTCTGTTGTATATTCATTGACAGTCAGATATTTACCTATTTTACCATTAACATATATTTGAAACATATTATTTAAAAAGAGGTTATGCACAGTAGAAATTTTCAAAGAAACCTCCAAAACTTAAAACTTAAAAAAGAAATACAGTCTCTGGAGGCATATGTGTGGTCTGACCTCGGGTCTCTGGGGACACAGGACTTGTGCTCAGTAACTGAGATGAGCAAGCCTTGCAGCTGTGCCCACCCTAACTGGTTCCCAGTGATTTGCATGCACTCACTGCACAGCCTTGAGGACTTCCTCATATACCAGTCACACTCTGTACAGTTGTCACTGCAGTCAGGACTCAGCATGGACATGAGGGCCCCTGCTCAGCATCTTGTGCTCCTGCTGCTCTGGCTTCCAGGTAAAAAATGAATATAATGGGAATTTCACTGTTACACTATGATTAGTATTGACTGGCATTTGGGAGTAGTCCTTTTGTATCATGCTCTACTATGTGGCTATTTATTATGTCTCCACTCCTAGGTGCCAGATGTGACATCCAGATGACCCAGTCTCCACCCTCCCTTTCTGCATCTCTGGGAGACAGAGTCACCATCACTTGCAAGGCCAGTCAGGGCATTAGCAATTATTTAAACTGGTACCAGCACAAACCAGGAGATGCTCCTAAGCTCCTGATCTATGGTGCATCCAACTTGGAAAATGGGGTCCCATCTAGGTTCAGTGGCAGTGGGTCTGGGACAGATTTTTCCCTCACCGTTGGCAGCCTGTAGTCTGAAGACTTTGGAATTTATTTCTGTCAGCAAGGTTATAATACTCCTCCCACAGTGATACATGTCATAACATAAACCTCTTGGAAGCAGAAGTGAGAGGTTGATCGGCCTCAGCTGCTCTTCATGACTCATTCACTGAAACTTTCTGAGATGTCACAGGCTTTTTACAAAAATCTCACAAAGAGACAATAGTTTTTCTAGAAGAGGCTAAACAGTCCTCTCTATGTGCTAACTATCCTCTTTCCCTCTCATTTCCTACCATATAGAGTACCAATGCCTTTTCTGCCTTAGCAGAGGACACAGCCGTTTCCTGTGAGGATTCTGAGTTGTATCACCATCTGGAACTCCTACAGAAGAGTAGAAGCTTCTGTGGATATTCCAACCACATTTCATTTAAATGCAATGAATTTGCTTCTAAGCACCAGCATTTAAACATCAGGGATATATTATTGAGAGAAGCTGACAGTAAAAAGAATTCCTGGCTTTCTCACAAAAGCTAAATCACATGTATGAGAGAAAGTGGAATTTACCTAACTGTGATCTTCTGTTGTGCTTTGAAACTGCAGTCCTAGGTGGTGATATTCTCAGCTGTCTGTAGCACTTCACATTGGATTCTTCTGGCTCCTATGTCCGTCCACTCATCTGCTTACAAGTATCAAACAAAGTAGAACTACCCTCATATGACTTTCAATCCCACTATGTGAAGTGCAAATAGGTTTGTTTATATGAAGTTATTAGAGTAAAGGTCTGTTTTGAACATGCCTCCAGAAATGGTATTATTGAAGAACTTATATCCCATAGCACAGTTTTAGTAACAAAACAAAATACCAGCCCAACAATTTTGATCTATCTTCAAGTCTGGGTTTTTTTTTGAAATTGTGTATGAGTAAGTTCTATTTCCTGTGGGCTTTTTAATATGTCTCATTCATATATGTATCTATCTGTGCATGTAGAGTACCCACAGACTTAATTACTATGATTTTGTACAAAAGAGAACAAGTCACAAGATATAATACCACATTTCTGGGCTTCACATTTTCTTAGTTTTGCTGTCTTTATGTTTTCTACATAAGTTGTGGACTGAGTTAATCAACTTTAGAATCTCCTTCAGGAATATTACTTTCATTACATTGAGTTTATGAGTAAATTGGAGATAATATACATTTAAAAATGGTTTCATGGACCTGGAAATAATTACCAGTGGTTAAGAGCACCTGATGCTCTTGAAGAGGACCTGGGTTTGATTCTCAGCACCCACTTGATGACCCACAGCTATTTTTGACTTCAGTTCCAGGGAACAGAGCACACTCTTCTGGCCTCAGAGGGCACCAGACAGGCACACAATGTTCTTATATATATATGCAAGCAAAACACTCACAAGCAGATAAAGTCTGTATTCACTTGTATGCCTGTTAACATACAGGAGCTATTCCACTACCCTTTGTGTATGTACAGATTTTATTAAAATTACTTCTAAATATTTATTTTGAGATTCCTTATTTATGAATTTGTATACTAATCTTATAAGCAAATATTTTATCTCATGTCTTTGATTGCTTATTTATTAATAGACTTGGTTTATCTGTGCTATTATTTTAGATACACGTGATGACAGTGACATTTTGATCTTTTCTGTAATTTGAGATAAAAATGCCCAATGTTCTTTCACTTATTATGACTAAGATATTTGCCTTACCTTTATATACAATACATGACAGTAAGATATTTTTGTGACTATGCCTTGGTTCCTTAGAAGTTTACCATAAACAGTTATTGACTCCAATAGAAATTATTAAGACACTATAGAGTTTCTTTTATAGGTTTTCTTCTTAATTGTCAGAAGGATAAACTACATCAATTGTTAAAATGACTATTGTTAAAATTACCTTTGTCTTGTGAAATACATTCACCTAGATTATGACGCATCATGGAAGATGAAGACAGGAAGGAAAAGGCAGGGGTAGAAGGAGGAAGAGGACGGAAAGAAGAGGAGGAAGAGACACTAATATAAAATTTACTTTGTTCTGTTCCTCCATATCTCTGTCTCAATTTACACATCCTTCAAAACAACTTTGTTAGAAAAAACATTTTCAATAAAATTTCAAAATTTCTCAATGGTGTCAGAGGATTAGTGCTAACATTTGCTCATTTCTGTTTATTGTGTGCATTCTCTGTGGTCCCTAACCATAGCAACAAAGGGATCACAGAATGAACCTTTCCTTCTTCCAATGTTTCTATCTTAGTTAATAGTCACTGTTTTAATTCCTTAGCTATTTTCAAAGATTTGTGGTACCATCATAACTATGATGCTCATAATAGAAAAAAGATGTCTTGAGACAAGAGAGATTTTTGTATTTTTTTAATTTAGATTATATATTTTTCCCCTTTTATTGAAAATAGATTTTTCTCACATGATATAACCTGATTATGGTTTCCCATTTCTCTTCTCTTTCTTCTTCTCTTCCTACCCTTCCATCAGGATCCACACCCTTTCTACCTCTCAGAAGAAAACTAACATGCTCTGGGATGCAGCATACTTGATCATGGTGTATGATTTTAATGTGTTCTTGGATTTGTTTTGCATCCAACTTCTAGGAGAAGTAGAATCATTCAAGAGTCCTATGTTATTCAAGAGCGTTATCAACAGTGTGACAAATGAATGATGGGTATTATTTCACTTCAGAGAACAATATGAAGTGACCTTTGACAAGTGAAGGAAAGGAGAAAATAGTGAACATTTGGCCCCTTTCTATAATATGACAGTGACCACAGAATGGACCCAAGTAAATCAATTTGTCCTAACAACTTCCTATGTGATAAAAGTTTCTGAGAGAGTCTATCCTATATCACTGTGCAAAGGGAAGATGGGAGATGCAGACTTGAGCATGTGGCTTCCAGTATGACTCCTTCTGTTTTTGTAATAGAGGTAATCACAGCAGAGGTGATTATGTCATTTTGCCTCATTTTCATGTGACTAAATTTTAAAGTGAGTATTTACAGAGATAAAAGAAAATACTATAAAACAAACAAGTTGGTGAATTTTTTTTGTAGCTTTCCTATTCACTCAAATTTCTGAATTCTACATCTGCCTCCACCAGTCACTGGATGGGAGTTCTATCATGACAGTTAGGGTGTTCGGCTATCCGATCACCAGAGTTGGTCAGCTCAGGCTCTCTCTCGACATTGCCAGTAGTCTATTGTGGAGGTATCTTTGTGGATTCCTGGGGACCTCTCTAGCACTCTGCTTCTTCCTATTCTCATGGGGTCTTCATTTATCATGAAGTCTCTTTCCTTGTTCTCCCACTCTCTTCCTGATCCAGCTGGGACCTACCGCTCCCCTAAGCTCACTTTCCCCCGACCCTTGCCTTCCATTAACCCCCCCCACTCCCAGTTTGTTCATGTAGATCTCATCCATTACTCTGTCACTGGGCGATCCCTGCGTCTTTCTTAGGGTCCTCTTTACTAGGTAGCCTCCCTAGTAAACTCCCTTGTGAGTTTCCGTCTGGTTATCCTTTGCTTTACATCTAGTATCCACTTATGAGTGAGTACACACCATGTTTGTCTTTCTGAGTCTGGGTTACCTCACTCAGAATATTTTCTAGTTCCATCCATTTGCCTGCAAACCTCATGATGTCATTGTTTTTCTCTGCTGAGTAGTACTCCATTGTGTATATGTACCACATTTTCTTTATCCATTCTTCAGTTGAAGGGCATCTAGGTTGTTTCCAGGTTCTGGCTATTACAAATAATGCTGCTATGAACATAGTTAAGCATGTGTCCTTGTGGTATGATTGAGCATTTCTTGGGTATATGCCCAAGAGTGGTATAGCTGGGTCTTGAGGGAGGTTGATTCCCAATTTTCTGAGAAAGTGCCATATTGATTTCCAAAGTGGCTGTACAAGTATACATTACCACTAACAGTGGAGGAGAGTTCCCCTAGCTCCACATCCTCTCCAGCATAAGCTGTCTTCAGTGTTTTTGATCTTAGCCATTCTGATGTGTGTAAGATGGTATCTCAGAGTCGTTACAGGAGTCCAACCTGTGACAGAGAGGAGGGCTTATATGAGCAAGAGATAATGAGACCATGATGTAAAAAGCACAGGGACAAATAGCCAAACTAGTGGAAACTCATTGACTATGAGCCAATGGCTAAGGTACCCCCATGGAACTGCATCAGACCCTCTGGATAAGTGAGACAGTTGATGAGCTTGGACTATTTGGGAGGCCCCCAGGCAGTGGGACCAGGGCCTGTCCTTGGTGCATGAGCTGGAAGTTTGAAATCTGGGGCCTATGCTGAGACACTTTGCTCAGCCTTGGTGCAGGGAGGAGGGGACTGATCCTGCCTCAACTGAATCTACCAGGCTGGGCTGACTCCCCAGGGAAGACCTTGCCTTGGATGAGGTGGGAATGGGGAGTAGATTGGGGGGAATGCAGGGAGGTGGGAGCAGCGAGGACAGGAGAATCCGTGGCTGATATGTAAAATTAAATTAATTATAAAATAAAAATATTTATTTTAAAAAACAAAAAAACCCAAAAAATTTCTGAATTCTAATAAAAATTTGAAGAACCTTACAAATATGCTTCATTTTATTATACAGCATCAAAGACAGAAAACACTTCCAAGTGCACTGTACACTGTTTACCTGGATTGAAAACTCAGACAACTATACAAAGTAAAAGGACAAAAGGATACATTATAGATCAATACCCTTGATCAAAACTCAATCACAACAAATAAATTCAACACTGTTCCATAGAATTAAACAGCCATTTCTCAAAACATACAAATGACTAATAGGTATGTGACAAAAATGTTCAATGCTACTAATCATGAAGTGTATGCCAATAAAAATCTGAATGAAATATCTCTCTTTTCTGAGAGGTAAACCATTCATTGTAATATAAGTCAGTATGACCACTAGGCAAATCACTGTAAGAAGTTTCAAAACACTGAAAATGGAACTACCTTGTCCTTTAGTGATCCTGTTATTGAATCTATATGATGGTTAACCTTGAATGTCACATTGATGTCAGAACATGGTCAAAAGAATGATGCATGGTGGACAATCCCTTGGGGAACTGAGAGGCTCCATTGGGGGAAAAAAGCAGAAATTATTTTATCTCCTGTGAATTTTGTTCCCTGGATTGTTCTTGCATGTGATTTTGTGCCTCCTGCAAAAAACATTTGCATTCAATTTATAATACATGTTTATTCTTGTTGGAGGTCAGAGCATGGATATAGAACCCAATCTATTCAGTGTGCACTGAATCTGGATATGGCCTTCTGCCTTGCTTTTATGCTTTCTCAGATATACCCTATAATATATGTTGGGCAAATGTGTTTAAATTGGTCTGTTCTGAGAAAGTTCTGGGAAAAGACTTCTCTGTTAATATTTAGTATGTGCTTACTGACATTTATTTACATGCTTTTCAGATCATGTTTTTTCTGAACTCAAAAAACCTTATTTGGATCATTGCTTTCTTTGTTTCAATCCTGTACAAGAGCACACGGAACCTGAAGCAAGGTTGTCTACAGCACTGGACTGTAGTCTGCCCCATTCTTTGAGATCCTCGGATCCCAGGTCCAGCAGACAAGATCTGTACAGGTCTATGAAAGCCTACATTGATGGGATTGAGAAATTCACAGGGAATTACAACAGTGCACCTCTACTTTGGTCATTCTCAGTTCAGAGCACAAAGTCACCCACTGTTTTTCTACAAGCCTACAGTGAGCTAAGCCCTTCACCATCAATTACTAAAAAAAATTATCCGTATGATTATATACAGCATTATCTTATGGAGACATATTCTCAGTTGATGTTTTCTCCCCTCAGATGACTTTAGCTTGTGTCAAGTTGACATAAAAGTAACACCATGGTGTGAAATATAACTAGAAGAGATATCTGATGGGGAGTTTGTAGGTTTGTGGATCAGAGTTACTACAAGGATAGACTTTTTGTGTATAACATGCCTTTGCTTCTAACAAGGAAAAGCTTGAATAAGAAAGATAATGAATGGCTATCCCAGAGTGTAGAAGACACTGATTTGGGAATTATTTAGTGTTCTTAGAGAAAGAGACATGCCAGAGTCTTTCAAAAGGCAGAGAACAAGTCAGTTCCCTAAACTGGCTGATTGAAAAAGGTCCTTAAGAAATAGAGGACAACGCTTATGTGAGGGTGACAATTTAGTTATGACACTCAGTATCTAGGCCATTCCCTACAGATCATTAAACTATGTTTATCAAAGGGTATTTTTACATCTTGTTACTTTACCATAGAGCTATAAATGTATGCATATATACTGACATCCTTTTGTTGCCTTTATGCATCTAACTTTCCGTCAAAATTATATCTCTGTCCATCTCTTGTCCTGACGATTTATCACATAAAACTCCAGAGAAGAAAAAAGACAACACTTTGGCCTCAACTTAAATTTCTTGCAATTTGAAAAGAATTAAATCTCCAATTGTCCATCTTATATTCAAAATTAGAAAGAAAAATATTTCATCCGTGTAGTGAGATACGAAACAAAATGAAACAAAGCAAAAACACTCTGTTTAAAGGACACTGGACTAATTATATCCTGTAATCCCCATGGGGAAACACTTTTGAAGCAGCAAGTGTGTGTCTCCCAGGTCTGATGGAGGGTCCCTATAGACTGTGCCTTCCTGTGTTACTGAGCTGAGCAAACCCTGCAGCTGTCCATAGGCCTGACAGACTTTGCTAATTTGCATGTGCCCAGAGCATATCCCCCTTAACTGACAGATTCTTAGCTGACTTGTCACAGGCCTTGCAGGAGTCAGTTCCAGTCAAGACACAGCATGGCCATGAAGGCTCCTGCACAGATCCTGGCAATTTGGCTTCTCTGGCTCTCAGGTAAGTTACACAGCATAGAAAACTTTATTCAGCTCAGAGTAGCCATCATTTTCCTTCTAATCAGGGAATTCCTACTACAACATTGTTAATTGTGTTATTTTTTGTTGTTTGTGTTTCTACTGTCAGGTGCCAGATGTGACATTCAAGTGACACAATCTCCAACCTTCCTGTCAGCATCTCAAGGAGACAGAGTGACAATCAATTGCCTGGCAAGTCAGGGCATTAGCAATAACCTGGACTGGTACCAGCAGAAATCAGGACAAGCTCCTACACTTTTGATCTATTATGCAAATAGTTTGCAATCTGGTGTCTCATCAAGGTTTAGTGGTCAATACTCTGGGAAAAGTTTTACTCTAACCATCAGCAGCCTGGAGCCTGAAGATGTTGCAACTTGTTATTGTCTGCAGCATTACAGTGCTCCTCCCACAGTGATAGAAGCCATGACATAAACCACTGAGGGAAGTAGAAGTTGGAGGCTGTGCTGCCCCAGCTGCTGCTCCTTGTTTTTTATGTGCTCAGACTGCTTGCATATCAAGAAATAGTTTTGCTTCAAAGCACCCAGATATCTGCATAGTAATCCTTCTCTCTGTGGTCCTCTGCCAGCACACAGTGTGCATCTACCACAACAGGGAATAAACTGCCTAACCATGTGGTCCTTGGATAGGTCTGAGAAGTTGAAGGAGTCACTGCTGATATTTCAATCTGCATGTGACATAACACAGGAGAGGCTCAATCCTTGCCTCATATGGTTTAGCACAGGTGCCTATGGATGGGAAAATCCTTTCCTTTGATTTCATATTTCAGCAAGGATCTTTATTGAGCAACTCTACAGGAAACCAGAGAAAGTAAAGACTAACAGACAATACCTTTCCAGAATTATTCTTAGATCATTTCTAGAGATGAACAGATCATGAGAGATCCAGTGTAATTAATGGAGTAATCCCTTAGTTGTTTTATCATATGAAGGCCTTGTGGAGAGCTGGTGAAATGTACAGGACTGGGCCTGGTTGGAACATCATTTCCCTATATTGGGGTTTTATTCTTGATTGATGTGTCTTGGCCTGACTAGGATGAGAGCTCACAGCCTCTTTTGTGTCATGGAGTTCATTGCCTCTACTGGGTGCTTATGCCATCATAATGTTCTGCCTCAGAGAGTGTCCAAATTTACAAATCCACTATCGATTGAAATTTTTAAAGTACTTTTGGTCATGTTTTTGCACATCTGGAGGGTATATTAACATGTAGTCCACTTGTGCTCCCTTCTATCCATTTGCTCAGAAAATGAATCTCAAAAACATGGTTGTTTTTGCTCATTTGCATCATTAAGGGTATAATTGTTTGCAAAGTGATTCCTTATTTGTTATTTGTGTCAGTAATTTATTAACTATTCCTCACAGGAGGCACCAAAATGTGTCCATTTACAGGTTAAAGAAAACTCAGAGGGCAACCAAAATGCATTGTTGCCTCATTAAGATGAAAATTGAAACTTCCTCTTTGGTACAATCACTTTTCAGACATACCAGGGCAAGGGAAAGGTATAATTCTCTCACCTGTAGCCTACTAATGAGTAAACATCTAACACCTTAAAGAGAACAGAACCCACCAACCTAGCATCTGAGTATTTTGTTTGTGTGTAAAGGCACTCAACAACAAGCAAAAAATTTGGCCACATTTCAGAATACAAAATCAACATCCAAAAATATGCAGAGAATTGCTGCATGACAGCAATGATGGAGTGAAAAGAAATAAAAAACAAATAACCAAACTATAGGATTGAGAAAAAAGGGGCAAGGGGAAGAGTAGAGGAGGGAGGCTTAGAAATATATTTAACCAAAGGAGAAAATGCCTTGTTCCAGCTATATTTCTGTTCATGTGATAAAAAACTGACTGACCAAAACCATTTTTGAGACGAAAGTGTTTATTTGACATATATGTCTAGATGGGCTTACGGCTCATCTTTGAGGGAAGTCAGGCAGAAAATCAAGACAGAAACTGAAATAAAACAGGAATTAAAGTTGTGACCAGGGAGGAATGCTGCTAACAGCTGTCCCTCATTGCTTGCTCAGTTTTCTTTCTTGTACATTCCAGGGCCACATCACCAGAGATGGCACCACTGCCAGTGAACAGGGTTCTGCCACATCAATTATCAATCAAGAAAATGTTTCACAGACTTGCCCATATGTTTTTTTAATTAAATCTCAATCATTTGATTTTTACCAATAAAGACTCAGGAGCCAGGTGCTGGGGTGAAAGCTTGATAGCAAACAGAGGCAGAGCAAGCACCCAGGTGCTTTCTCCTCTCCTGCCATCACAGAAAGAGCTTTCTCCTATGCCAGTTCAAACAAAACTCTTCCAAATGACAGGATGTCCCTCCCATCTACTCTCTCTCTCTCTCTCTCTTTCTCTCTCTGTCTCTGTCTCTCTCTGTCTCTCATCCTCTCTGTCTTCCTGACTCCCTCTTATATGATATCCAGGCACAACCTGGCATCACATTTACCCACCTAGCTCTGGGAAGATGCTGATGGCATGCTGTGGTAGGCATTTCCATTTAGACACCCTCCAGGTAGCATGCAGCTGCTCTATGCCTAGATATATGTACCTGATCTGGGACACCAAACGTTGTTTTTAACTAAGTGATTCTATTTACTAATAAAGACTCAGGAGTCTGATGTTGGGGTAAAAACCTGCTATATCAGAGAGGCTGAGAGGAAACCAGCTGTCCTTCCTGTTTGGCCAGAGCCCCAGAAGAGAGCCATCCCAAACCAAAAAAGCCTGTGAAACTCTAAGTCCATCTGTAATCCTTCCCGGGCATCTCCCTATGCCTGTTTCTGGCTCCTTCATACTCTCTAATGCTAATTCCTGTCAACTAGTTACTGGTTACACCCCCTGTCCAAGGTTGATTTTATTAACACAGTCTTGGAGTTTCACAGTGTGATCAAATATCCCACAATAAATGGTACCAGAAAAGGGGGAATTCAGCTTCCAAATTTCCCTTCCTGCACATACCACAGACAAACAAGGGTAAATGAGGCAGAGGGGTGGCAATGTCTAAAAAGAATGAGTCAGCTCTGAGTTTCTGGGATAAGAAGGATGAGGTTGAATAAACTTGTACTGGGAGCACTCAGTAATTCCCCTTATACACTACCTCACCTATAGTGTCCTCAGACCTTCCTCTATTTGCTGAGTCACATCTTTGCCATTTCATGAGGATCATAAAACTCAGACCATTAATTTGGAGAGCAGTGGGTTTACTCAGCTTACAGTTTATAGTCCACCACTGAATTAAGTCAGGGTAGTATTCAATGCAGAAACCTGTAGGCAGGAACTGATGCAGGGACAATGGACTATTACCTAAGACCACCTTTCCAGCAGTGGCTGAGCCCTCCCACATCAATCATTAATGAAGAACAAAGTTGCTCATAAGTCAACCCAATGGAGGTAATTCCTTAACCAAATTTCTCTCTTCTCATATATATCTATGTTTGGGTCAAGATGACAAAATATAACCAGTACACTTAAGCACTTGAGTGCGCTTAGGTCTACAAACGGGTAGAAGAAGTAATAACTGCATTTTTCATGATTATATCTGCTTATCCTTGGGTTTCTAGAATCCATTTTATGCATAGTGCTGGGGAACTTAGAAAAGGATAAAAGATATGAGAAGATATGTTGTTAGTAAATATAAGAAATATCATGGAAAATGGTTGTGCACACTGGATGAAAATAAAAGGGCAACTAACTAGCACT
>CABHPH010058788.1:0-11019 GCA_902168325.1 Peromyscus nudipes | reverse complement strand
GGAGCCCCCAACCCCCAGTTTTTTTCCCTGTAGAAGATTATTCACCCCCATCCGTTTAAAATCTCTCAGGCTATTCAGGATTATTTGCTTTAGCACCTTCTGGGGGAGGGTATGTGGAGGGGACAGTCTGCACTGTTGACTACCTGCAGCATCTTGTCCTGGTTACGGTCCTCTCTGCAGATGTGTCAGGCCAGGCGATGCCCTGGGCCACTCCGTTTGGAAGCACATTTGTACACTAGAGAGCGGCACAGGTTCTGAGAGGGACATGTGCAGAGGACCTTGTACCCTGAGAAGCAAGGCCACTTAACCACCCTCCATTGTTGCAGCCCTGGAGGAAGGGATGATGGGAAAGGGAAACTCCGCCTTGGAGTGGGGGGTGGGCAGTGTTCTAGGCAGGATGCTAAGTCTCAGGATCATGAAATCTGGAATCTTCCAGAGAGTAGCTGAAATACATTTTACATCATGGCATAGGCACACAGGGGTATGTGTCTGTGTCTGTCTGTCTGTCTGTCTTTTTGTCGTCCATGTCTTCCTTGATCTCTCTCCACCTTATAGATTGAGGCAGGGTCTCTCACTTAAACCCAGCACTTGCTGGGTCTAGCTAGTCCCCTTGCTCCAGAGCTTCTGAGAGGATCTGGGAGCTCATACCTGGGTGGAAAGTGCCTTATCCACTGAGCCTCTTCCCCACTTCTTAAATGTACAGAATTGTGTGAGTTTATTTGTCTTTATTTCTCTTTTTTTTTTTTGAGAGAGGGTCTCTTGTAGCCCAGGTTGGCCTTGAACTTGGTGGCTATTGGAAGATGACCTCGAATTTCTGGTCCTCCTACCTCCACCCCTGGCCACCATTTGTAGCACAATTTTGTGATTTTCAGCCCCACTCCAGACTTCCTGATGCCTGAGACCCAGCAACCCACCCCATCACTGCTTCCTCCTCAGCCAATTTAAGAAAATATTTACCACCCCAGAAGGAGGTGCCATTCTGTCCTGCCTCCAGCCTTAAGCATTGACCACTTGTCACTGGGACTTTCCATCTAGGGGTTCCCCATTCTGAAGCTTTCTTATTCACGGGGTCACATGCTGTGGCCTTTTGTGTCTGTTGTCTTCCATTCTTGTAGCCCAGGCTAGCCTCAGAGTCACTACGAGCTCTTAATCCTCCTGCATCCACTCCTCAAATACTGGAATTACAGGCATGATCCCACACTTGGCATACAAATAATTTTTATACATCATATTAAGGCAAGCGGTGTTAACGTTCCTTCACTGTGACAGAGTACTCAGGATAAACAGCTTGTGAGGGAGAACGGTTTAACCTCAGCTCAGTTCAAGGGTTTCCATCTGTGGCTGGTTGGCCCCTTGTAGCTGCAGAGCCCATCATGGTGGGAACACATGGCCTAAGACACTGCTCACCTTGTAGTGGCTGGAAGCAGAGTCAGGAAGGTGCTGACTTCTCAATATCTCTTTTAGGGATAGCCCTCTGCACCCCACCCTCCCGTGACCTAACCACCTAAAGGTCCCACAGGTCTCCAACACACAGCCAAGATCCAGACTGTAGTAGAATGTTTACTGCGAGGTTTTGAAAGTGACCTTGATCTTACTGATTTCTAATTCTTCAAATTTCTATCCAGACTATTCAAAATGCTTGCCCTGCAGTGAATGATAGCCTTATCCTACCAATGCTTTTCAGGTAGGGCCTGTGCCGTGTTCTCTTTATATTTGTGGATATGTGTATGCGCCTGCTTGTCTGTATGTGTACCACATGTGTGCAGGTGCCGTAGGAGTCCAGAAAGGGGTGTCAGAACCCCTGGAGCTAGAGTTAGGGGTGGTTGTGAGCTGCCATGTGGGTGCTGGGAACTGAACCCTAGTCCTTCACAAGAGCAGTCAGTGCTCTTAACTGCTGAGCGGTCTCTCTGACCCCCATATCATGTCTTGTCCACATTCTTGAAGCAGATATTAAAAACACTGGGAATTTGATGACTTCATCAGACTTGTCTGCAGAAGTCAGATTGGTGTCTACAGGTAGAGTTCCCTTGGTAACAGCAGAAAGATATGGTTTGGGGAAGTCTGTGTCAGAATAGAGATATATCCTTAGAAGCTATGGCTATGAGATTAAAATATTAAAAAAGTTAATAAAGTTGTTTTTTTTTTTTTTTACAAAGGAAGGGAGAAAAGGCCGAGAACTACCATATGCTAGCTGTGTGGGGCACAAAGGAATACAGCAGTGATTATGTCCCCAAGGGGGTTCTGCTTGCATTCAGTGGTGATTGTCCACAATGGACGAATTTGTATCCCCGGGAGTGGCATGCTTGTTTGGGAGGAGATGAGTGACAGGCAGTGAGGCCGAGAAGAATGAGAGGGATGGTTGGGCTAGAGATGCCTGGTGGCGTGGTGGGCAGGATCAGCATAAGCCTTGGGGCGGGCTCCAGATGTGCAGGCTGGAGGGTGCCAAGGACATCTGGAGGTTGGTGCAAGATGAATGAGGCACAGGCACTGGGGCAGAATGTACGGGGGTATGCAGAATTTGGGATTCCAGACAAATGGTGTCTTAATGCTGTTGGATTTTTTTTTTTTTTTTTTTTATCCCAGTGCTGGGAAGGAACTCAGGGCTTTGTTATGTGCGAGGCAAGTGTTCTACCATTGAGTTACATCCTCAGCTCATTAATACAATTGTGTGTGTGTGTGTGTGTGTGTGTGTGTGTGCACTGTTAATAAGTCCTCACGTTTGTTCGGCGAGTGCTTTACCCACCGAGCCGTCACCCTAACCCCGCAACACAGTATTTTCAAAAACTGAAATTATACCAGTAAGCGTCTATGGCGAACAAATTTCAAATTTTCATCTGGACACAGAGCCGAGCTCTGAATGCACACAGCCCCATTGCTTCCTGCGCCCTGGCCCTGGCCTGAGAGACTTGTGGTTTGGGGTCTAATTTGTCTTTGAAGCTGAGTGCCTATTGGGATGAGAACAAGTCGGCGTAGCTCTGAGACCTCAGCAGCCTTGTGATTTGGCTGTGGCCATTGCTAGAGTATGGAAGGGTAAGTTACTCTGGCCCAAAGCTCTGAGGACAGGAAGCATAGCCCTGAGAATACCACCTTCCCTCCACTCCAGTGTCCAGGCTCCCTACAGGCATCCATTCTCCATGCTGTACAACCCTCAGATTTTTAAGTCCCAGAAGCCCTTAATGTCTGAATTCCCAGTCACTTCATCCAGAGACAAAAAGGGGAGAACCCCAACCTTTAACTCTCTTGTACTATATCCATGAGCCCAAATAAGCCACTGACTCAACCTTTTGGCTCTGAGCCAACTGGGCATTCTCTTTGTTGGTTTTCTTGCCTGCAAAAATCCTGCCGTCTCCACCTTCCCAGGGTGCTGTGAGATGGCCTGCATTAGAGCTGGAGTTCAGAGCCCCGTGGAAGGCTGGGGATGTAGCTCAGTTGGTAGAGTACTTGCCAAAGTATGCGTGAAGACCTGGGTACCACAAAAACCTAACGTGGTGCTGCATGCCTGTATTCCCAGTGATTGAAAAGCGAGGGCAGAAGGATCAAGGCTTCAAGGCCATACTTTGCTATATGTCAAGACCAACCTGGGCTACATGAGATCCTGTCTCAAAACAAAACAAAAAGCCAGTCAACCTTGTAGGTGAGGTTTTTCATCCCACCAGCCCACTCCCAAATAACCACACAGAGACTTATTTTAATTATAAACGCTCGGCCGATAGCTCAGGCTTGTTACTAACTAGCTCTTATATTTTAAATTAACCCACATTTCTTATCTACGCTGTGCCATGTGGCAGTATCTTTTTTGAGTACAGCAATTTCATCTCCTGCTTCCTCTGTGTCTCCTGGCGACTCCTCAGACTCCTCCTCCTCTTTCTTCCCAGCATTCTCTTAGTCTGGTTCTCCTGCCTAACGTTATCCTGCCTAGCTATAGGCTGGTCAGCTTCTTTACTAGACCAATCACAGTGACATATATTCACACAGTGTAAAGGAATATTCCTAGATAATTGCATCACAACCCAAATTTGAATTCTGGCTCTAACACTCCTGGTTTGAAGGCTTGGGGGCAGTGCCTTAGTTTCCCCACTTACCAAGTTGTTGGGAAGATGGATGGAAGGAAGTGCCCTGGCATTGTGATGGTCTGCTGAGCCGCACGCGGTAGGCACTTTGTAAATGTGAGGTAGCGTCAGTACTGACTTATTTGTGCCTCTGTCGAGGTGAGGGACAACGTAGACAAAGGATAAGGCTTGGATGCCAGAACAGACGTATTTTAGTATGTGCAGGATGTGAGCATGTTTCTGATGGGCTGTCAGGATGAGTCCTGACTTCTGTGAGACCCAAGTTTCCTGATCCAGCACCATTGTTTACATTTGCAAGTGTTTCCTGTTATACATACGTCTGTTCATGCCTGAGTTCCCCTGAGGGTTTGTACCCATTCCCCGCTGTTGTCCGCTACTGTAAAGCATCTTAAATGACCAAGATCTAAATCCTCCCCTCCTGGGGGACATCAAGAGGCCATGGGACACCTGCTGCCCAGGTTGTTGGCCAGTGAGGTTAGAGATGGTCACTGCTCCATCAATGAGTGCCTGTGGCAGGCTTGATTGCTAGGACTCTGCCAGGTGGGTTTATTCTTCTGTAGCCTGTACCCCCAGTGTGTGCCGAGCATCCTTGTCATTGTCTCCCTCTGTCACCCTCCACCTTATTCAGAGATAGGGTGGTCTCAGTGAACATGGAGTGTATTGATCTGCTAGACTGGCAGGCCAGCAACCCCAGGGATGCCCCACCCCCATCTCGACAGCCCCTCCCTCACAGTGCTTTTTACATGGGTGTTGTGCTAAACACTTTACTGACTGAGCTATACCTGCACTCTGCTGTGTCTTCATGCCCACACCAAAGGGACCCAGCTTGAGGGGTGACAGGTTTCCATCTGCAGCAGGCTGACCCCTGCAGGCTTTCCTCTGCCTGGCCCTGGAGGAGGCACTGTCTGTATTTCCATTCTGGAAATGATGGCTGAGGCAGGTCCCTGCGCCTGGCTCTGCTCTGTCTTTGGGCTTTCTCAGCTTGCTCCCTGCTGATCTGCTGACTAATGCTTATCTGATGACTGGTGGGGGAGCAGGTCCTTGTCACAGCTGGCTCCGGTTACAGAGGGTTGAGATGCACCCAGAGCGGGAGGCCCCACACAATTCTACTGTATTACTGACCATCCCGAATTCAGGAAACCCAGCCCCCAGAGCTCATCACAGCCCCCAGGTAAACTCAGCATGGAGGGGTATTTCTGTGGGAGGCAAACTTGCCTGTGGGGTGCAGTAGTCTTCCTGTGTGGGGCGAGGCTGGGGAGGAGATAGAGGAGGAGCCAGGGCCTTGGTTGGGGAAAGTGGTCCTTTAATCCAGGCCCTCCCCCAGGCCTATGCACTGGTGTGGCAGACACATGGTTAACCATGGTGGGGAGTCCTTTTCCCAGAGACCCTGTAACCTTGGAGGGGCCCGGGCCCTCCCTCATTCTATAGCCCTGAAGAAGCAGGGCCCACACTGTCTCCAGGGAGGGTCTGGCTGTAGGTCAGGGCCACCCTGGAATCCACAGTCCTGCTTGGGCTAAGGCTATTTACCCGGTCTGTCAGGGGACCTTCTGTTCAGGGAAGGAGGGGAAGAGACATGGCCCAGGCCAGTGTGTGGGAAGTTGAGCACCCGCCCTGAGGTCGTGGGGAGCAGGAAGTTTGCCTCCCCCTAACCAAGGCCTGCTCATTAAATGCACTCTTCTTGAGATAGTCTGCTTGACTGGCCTTGGTGCATCACATTCTTAGTAGAGACCTTGGGCAGCTCCCATCCTGTGCCTTTGAGTCTTGGGCACCCTGGGGTCTACTGGTGGATGATCATCTGAGTTGGGGCTCTGGGGGTTCTCAGCCCAGTGTACTGATGGGGAGTGTTCCCTAAGGCATATATAGACTTCTCTCAGAGTCCTCCTGATCTCTGTCTGCTTGACAGTCTGTCTGTCTGCCTTCCCTTTTCTCTTTTTCCTGTAAAGCCATCTGGCCAGGGACTTTCCCATCCCTCAGGCATTAGGAGTTGGGTGGCTTTTCTGGTCTATCTTCCCAGGACCCCAAGCCCTTATCTTAGGAGGGTGGAAAACGTTGGTAATTGACCATCCTAACTCCATGATCCTCCACCCCCACATGGCCCATTTTCCAGATCCAGAGGTCGATGCCCAGAGAGCTCCTAGCACTTGCTTGTTGACATGCTGGGGGGAGGGGGCGGCTGGCTGCTGAGCTGCTCTAGGGGGATGGATGGGAGGCAGTGCAAGCCAGTGAGCATGTAGAACTCTTTACCCTTGCTGACCTGGGGTAGGATGATGCCCATGTGACTAGATGGGCTGTTGCTGTGGGAAATGGAGCAGAAGCTGCAGGGCTGGGTGGGAATGGGGTCCTGACTGCTTGGTGAGCAGAGTGACTCTGCACTGTCCTGCCTGTGACTCTGCTGGGTGGTTTTGCCACATGTCCAGGATGGGATCCCAGCACACAACGCCCTCGTGTTCAGGGTAGACTTTGGCTGGCTCTGGGCAGCTCACTCAGGGCTCATCAGTTATCCTGGAAATGGGGTAGGCCTCTTTCTGGTTGGAATGAGCTGAGTGTTGAGACCAGGGAGGAGGTGGCAAGCTTCTAAGAGATTGCTCACCTTGGCTTCAGGTAAGGTCTCCTGAAACCTTGCCAGGGTGAAGATGGCAGGGTGTCTGACCTCTAGGGACTAACCACTTCCATTCCACAATCCAGCTGCTCAGGCTTAGGGTCCCATGAGCTCCCTGGGCTATCCTTTCCGTTTTTCTGGAACTGAGCTCCACACTGGACATGCATTGCCTTGAATAGCACCCAGCTCTCCTGGTCCTCCTGGGACCCAGCCCAGGCCCTCTGTGGCCACCCTAGGAGCCTCAGGTGCAGAAGCAGGCAGAACCTTGTCATCTCCCTGTCCTGGAGCCAGACAGGGAAGCCAGGACAGTAGCCTGTGTCCTGCTTGGCTTCCTGGGAGGCCAGCCAGCTGATGTGACCCAGGGGACTGGGAGGGGAGCCCCTTGCCTTGTCTCTTCATTTCCAGGCTCTGGGCTTGAGCAAGCCTCCGGCGCTGTGGGTGGAGGAGTTGAGGTGGGGCTGGCTGGAGTGAGAGAAAGAGGCCTGGAGAGCGTAGACAATGTCTGTCCTTACCATGAGGGCCTGGTGGTAGGGAAGGTGATGCCCGTGAGGCTGGATCCAGGAAAGGGGCACTGTCCTCTGACACCCATCATTTTCCAGAGAACTTCAGCCACCTGCTCCCAGCCCACAACACAGGGAAGCCTCATGCACTCCTGGTTTCCTCTGCGTGGCTTTGGATTCTGTGTGGATGGACAGCCTCCTGGGGAAAGCTCTTGCTTCCAGGAACACCTCTGCCTGCAGAGAAAGTGTTCTGGGCTATGCTGTCCCTAGCTCTGCTCACCTCCCTCTGGTCCAGCACTAGGGACTTAGGTGGGAGATCTGAGCACTGAAGGTGATGCTATGTCTCTACCAAGCCGTTAGCAGGAACAGGCCCCTGGTCCCTCTTCCTGCCATTTGGCTGGAGATCACTCTGGAGGACCATACTGTACTAGCACAGCAGCCTCTCTGCAAGGCTTGTGGCCACGTGGTGGCATTCGGCAATAGCAAGCTGAGGACCTGAGTTCAATGCCCAGAGCCCATGAGAAAAGCCAAGCATGGTGGCACTGGGCAGGCAGAGGCAGGCAGATCCTTGGGGCCTGGTGGCTAGTCAGCCCAGCCTACTTGATGAACGCCAGGCCAGTGAAAGACTCTAAAACAAAGTACCTGGTGGTGCCCTGAGGCATGACACTTTGGGTTGCTCTCTTTCCTTCATTCACGCACACCAAAGAGTATATCCCCTAAAGGGGACTCATGTTGGGGAGGCTGGGTCTTCCTGGGGCGTGGGCATAAGGGTGGGCCCTGGCCATTTCCAGTCACCCATCTTAGCACTCTCCCAGACTCTGCACCCTGAGACCCTGAGGCCCTCAATGAGTGATTTCCCCTGTCACTCACGGCTTCCCATCCTCGCTGCAGACGCTTCCAGGGAGTCTGCTGACACATTTGGACTCTGAGATTTGTTTTTTGAACAGCCATGAAAGGAGAGAATGAGTAAGAAAGCGTGGGGGAAGGCCAGAGGGAGGGGGAAATCGCCTGGAAAGTCCAAACATGTGTTTCAGAAGCAGGTGCCAGCATGACATCATCAGGAGGGTGGCTGAGGGCCTGAGCCCAGCCCAGCCCAGTAGAAGCTGGCCTTGGCTTTCTTCTGCCATGCTTAGAGTGTAGAGCTTTGTTTCCATTTTAGGGACAGCCTGGGAGCCTGTCCTCGTACCCTTGGCTGCATTAATATTTCATTAGGTTCTGTGTTCTTACATGTTCCAAGTGCTAGGTGGTTATTGAAGAGAGGGCACAGAGAGAGTGAGTCACTGGCTCCAGGCCACACAGCTTGGAGGGTTTGACTCCACGCCTCAGCTGGCAGGTGAAGAGGCTTGCGGTTTCCACGCTGGATGAGGTAGTAGCCTCTGCTTGGCCTCCTTGGCCTAACAGGAAGGATCTGTGGACATTCGAGCAAGCGATAGCCACACTTCTGTGGCCCTTAGGATAGTTGGCAGGAGGCAGAGATACAGGCAACGGTCCTGCCTGCTTGGATCCAACGATTGGACCTTGCAGATAGAGGCACTTCAGTAACGCTGTGCTGTGAGGCAGGACTTGATGATCCTTCGTGTCTCTTGCTTTGTTCAGGACCCTCTTCTGTGTCCCCCATCCCCACCCCTATATCCCCAAGGCTGACTTGGGCCCTGGCAGTCAGGACGGGGTCAGAGGTACTCCTTTGCCTGCCGTATTTTCTGCTGACTTTGTAGTGTTCAGTGTGGGAAGTCTCTTTATGACTCAGTTGATGTGTCTATAAAATGGGTTGACTGGCGTCTTCTTACCTCCTAAGCTTTGGGAAGAATCTGGTGAGAGGCGTTACTGGAAAGTTCTTTGCACCAACAAGTTTTCGGGCTGACTGTGGCTTGGTTGGTAGAGTGCTTGCCTAGCATGCAAAAGGCCCTGGGTTCAGTCCCCAGTGCTTATAAACTGCGGTGGTCCCCGCACCGGGAAGTGGAAGCCGGAAGTGGATGTCCAGGCTGATCCTTGACTACAGAGTGAATTTGAGGTCAGCCTGGGCTACATGAGACTCTTATATCTAAATAAATAAGCAAAACAAAGTGCGTTGTAGAGCGATGATAAGCAGTGGTTTGCTGGGGCCAGAGCCAGGAGATCTGGGTCCTTCTGGAGCCTGGGTGCTGAGGGCAGGCTGAAGTTAGTGCAGGGTCAGTGCCCGGGAGGAAGTGGGGGAAGCCAGGAGTTCAGGTCCCTGCCTGTCAGGGTAGGCACCAGCCTAGATTCCCATTGGTAAGAGTTAGGTGACCAGGACCTGTGTTGGACTGAGCAACACTGTGTAACCACCCGTGAGGCTCAGCCTGTCCATGCACAGTGGGACCTGGGCCGAAGCGAGCTCTTCCCCAGCCCACCCCAGTCCACTCCCTCAGCAAACTCTTCCTGGTACTTGCCCTCCCCCAGAACCCCACTGGCCCACACCACATGACCCAGAAGGGTCCAGCTGTGGGAGGTCATGCTGGCCCGGGACTGAGTCTACAGGACCGGCCTCCCAGGAAAGCCAGCTGTGTGGGAAGCAAGCCAGTGGCTCCGGAAGTCTGTGTGGTACAGGCTAGACTCCTGGTCTGTCGCTGTGATCCATTCTTTCCGTGGTTCAGAGTCACCATGCCCAGTCACTGACCGGCTTGAGACCTGTCTGTGTGAGGCCTCTGCTCAGGCCCAGCCTTCCCCATCTACACTGATGTCTCCTGCACCTTCCAGGCCTTCCTAGCACAGGCTGAGTAGGATCCCAGTGGCAGGAAGCAGCCTCTGGCCCCTCCCGCGCGGGTGAATGTCCTCACCCCACGCTGCCCTCTGCAGTCTGCCAGTGGCCTCACAGTGGCCACCACAGCCCCACCACACCACAGCCCCTGGAGAGCTCTCCAGGCGATTTGTGTGAAGGGCGCCCCCTGGCAGTGTATAGCGGGCTCACATCATTCAGCCAAGGCCACTCCTCTGTCCATTGTGACTGGGGTGCCTCCAGGGATATAAAGGCTAGTCTTCACAGCTGGTGTTTGCAATGCCTGCACCTTGCTGGAGAAAGGTGGGGCCTTTCCTTGGCTGCTGCCTCATTCTGGTCCCGGCTTCACGCCATGGCCTCAGAGGGACCTTCTTCTCCAGCCGACACAGCCGAAAGTCCCTGCCTGTGGAGGCTGTCTGCAGGCAGTGATGAGTGCCTGCCAGCTAGTCATTTGGATTTTATTTTTGCACTTTATTTAGTGTGTGTGCCACAGCACACATGTGGAAGTCAAAGGGTAGCTAATAGGAATCAGTCCCTCCCACCATGTGGATTCCAGGGATCCAACTCCGATTGTCAGGCTTGGCCGCAAGTCACTTCACCCTCTGAGACCTCTCTGGCCCTGGTCATGGCCCCCTCTATGGGGACAGGGGACACTGGCTTGTCATTCATGCTCTGTGAGTGCTCACCGACTGACTATGAGCGGAGTGTGGAGGAGAGCTGTTGTGGGAACCTGAAGAAGCAGTCAGAGGGGGCATCCCGCAGTAGCGGCAAGTTTGTGCCCTTGCGATTGGTGAGGTAGCAGCTCAGGGCCTTGCAGGTCGCTGAGCATCTAAGATTGTGATGGATGGATTGCCGGGGTCAGCTAGCACGGGGGGCGGGGGGTAAAGAGAGGCTGTGCTCACATGGCTGTGTATGAGCGAACCGTGGCACAGGCCTCCAGTGGGAATCACACTGTGTGTAAAGGGTGGTGTGAGCATACCCCCTCTCCCCGAAGCAGCCCCTAAATCATGAATGAGGATGGTGGGATCCATGGGAACTGCTTCAGGTGACTATCTGGTGCCAGTGGATAGAGGTGGGGAGAGGAGAGAGGGGCAGTGTGGGCCCACTGCTACCAAT
>CABHPH010058785.1:0-13974 GCA_902168325.1 Peromyscus nudipes | reverse complement strand
TTTATTTATTTATTTATTTATTTATTTATTTATTTATTTATTTATTTTTGTGTGTGTGCTTGCATTTACACATGGGTGCCATAATATACATATGTAATGTTGTTCATGTAATGCTTCAAAGGAAAACTTTGCAGTAGGTAGTTTTCTCATTCTATCATGCAGGTCATTGTAATCACACTCAGATCATCAGGGTTGCATGGCAAGAGCCATTACCCATTGAGCCAATTAGCCATCCCTAGAGACTGTTTCATTGAGTATAATATAGTTGGGCTTCTCTGTCCCTCTTTATCAACTTGTCTTCAAACTCATGCCCTTGTCCTTACCCACCAGGCCTGGATAACTACTCACAATTACTCTCAAAGACTAATCAAGTCCATTTTGCTTCTTTGAGACACGTTATAGTCATTATTTTATTGCTGCAGTTGTGACAAAATATCTGAAAATGTAACTCCAGGGAAGAAATAATTATATTGGTCCATGGCTTGAATGTACAGTCCACCCTGGAATGGAAAATATAGTGCCCTGTGCATGATGTGCCTGATCACATTGAATTGACATTCAGGAAGTGGGAAGAGATGAATCCTCCTGTGATATTCCACTCACTCTCTCTTTTGTTCTGAACTTGGGACCTCAGACCACGAGGTGATACACATTCATGGTAGGTTTTTCCACCTCAGTTAAGCAACTCAGGAAATACTTTCACAAACATATGCAGAAGTTTATGTTTCAGTGAATCTAAATCACAAGAATTTGACAAGAATAGTTATCATGCAGCATCTTTCCTTAGCTCAGGACAACCTCAAAATCATATAGTTCAAGAAGCCCTTGGACTTTTAAGATTCTCATCATTCTTCTTCCTAGAATAATAGTAGTGGGGGCACACATTGCCATGCCTAGCTCTGATTAGATTGTTTTCTCCATAGCTGTCTGGTCATTTTTGTCTTGATTTCAGCTGAAGTCATGTAACTATCCCATTACTACTCATCACCTAGTAATTTTCCAAATCCTGGCATACTCCCATTGTCACATCCTGGCTAGACGTATTAGTCAGGGTTATGTAGATTGACAGAATTTATAAAATGAAGCTAGCTCTCTTTCTCTCTCTCTCTCTCTCTCTGTCTCTCTATCTACCTATATATGTATATATATACACATATATAACAGATCCCCTTTGTATATAATATAGTATATAAATATTATATTTCATATATATATATATATAGGCTCTATTACAATGACTTACAGGCTGTGTTCCAGCTAATCTATAAACAGGTACCAATGCACAGAAGATCCAAGAATCCAGTAATTGTTCAGTTCATGAGGCTGGATGTCTCTAGTCTTCCATAAAGGTTAGAATCCTAAAGAAGTAGGCTTTAATGCCAATGAAATAATGGACTTGCTAGCAAGGAAGGCGTAAGTGGGTAGAAAGAAAGAGAGGTCACCTCTTCCATGCTTTTTATATAGCCTTCCAGCAGAAAGGGTGGCCCAGATTAGCGGTAGCCCTTCTCATCTAAAAAGGTTTGGATTAAACGTATATCTTATCACCTCAAAGATACAGATTAGAGGTGGAACTTCCCACTTTGAATGATCCAATTAGGCAAAAAAATCCCTCACATGTGCCCCCAGATATTCTGGTATTTTAGTTAATTCCAGATGTAGTCAGATTGACAACCAAGTATAGCCATCACACTAGAAATCTTCATTTCTCATTGTATTTGTAGTTGAGTATAATTGATCCTTTACTGATATATTTCAATTTTAATAGTCCTGGATACAAGCTTCCCTAGCACTTTAACAAGGGTCAAAGTAGTGTTCTCTTCAACACCGTTATATATAAGCATTAAAAATCATTAAATTAATTATTAAAAATCATTACTATTACTGCATATTTACAGTGTTTTTTCTTCATAATTATTCAAATTTATAAATTTGCCTATATCACAAAAGACCTAAAATATTTAGTATACATTATTGATTCTGTTATATTTATGGCTAGTTATTTATTCAAAGTAGTTATTCATCAAATGAGTGTAAACAGATGAAAATATAATACTTACTTCATTATTAAAACCAACAAAAATTCACCAAAAACTGAAAACATTGCAGAAAAGCACTGTCTATTTGATATTGAGTTGCCTGGAACTTCTCTTTTATTCTTCCTCACATGGGCTTATCCATTAGACACATTTTTTTTTTAAAACTTGAAATCCTATATATCAATGTTTCCTTAATTTAGTTTATACTTTATGTGTTTTGTTCTAATGAGGCTTGGGGTATTAGTAGATATTGCATACATACAATATTTCTAAGAACTTTATAGCGCAGATTTTATACTGAGGTTCCTGAATATCTATTTACGATGTTATCTTTTCTTTTAAAAAATATGTTTACTAGCTCTTTGAGACGTTCACACAATGGTGTTTGTCATAGTCACTCTCCCTCCTTTGTCTTCCAGTTTCTGACTCCCTTCCCCTTTCCATCCATCTTTGCATCTTTCTCTCACCTCCATCAAGGCCAGTAGTTGCTAGTCAAGTGCTTTTGAATGTGTGGCCTTCCACTGGAGTATGGCTGACTCATCAGGGACTATGCTCTTAGAAGAAAACTTACCCTTCCTCTCCCAGCAGGTAATAATTGGCAATAGCTAATCGACTAACGGTGAACTTTGAGCCCATCTACCCTATCAGTCCTAGAATTCATGTGGTTTGTGCTTTCACAGACCTTATGTGTGCAGTTTTAACCTCTAAGAATTCCTATGTGCAGTTTCCTAGCTATGCCTAGAACACACAGTTTCCTTAGAGTCATCTATCATGCCTGGTTCTTATGGGCTCTGTGCCACCTCTTTCACAATGATACCTGAACCTTTGTATAAAGGTATGCAGTTCCATTTAGGTCTGAACATCCTATAGTTTCTTATTCTCTAGACCTGTTTTGTTGTGGGTCTCTGTGTGCATCATTGCATACAAACAGAAATTTCTATGATGAGGGTGCAAAGATATCTTACTGGTGGATATAACAATACCATAGTCGAATCTGGATTAATACTCTTCATTTAGCAGAATAATAGTGTCAGGGTCTCTTCAATGTCCATTATCTATCTAGATTATTGGTAAGACTTATTAGGTTCACAGTTCATTGTACTTAGAAATGCAAACATTACATGGTTTCTTTTTATGAAATTATTAACTTTTATGCTTTAATTATGTGTGTTTCGTTTAGAATATCTACAGATGTTCTCTAGATACTAAGCGACTGGGGGTTATAGAGGAGATTTTTCAAGGAAGAAGAAAGAGACTATCATGTTATGAAGATATAAAGGGAAACTAGGTAAGGAAGTGGGGAAGATCCTGGAAGACTTAGGGGAGGGGAAGTATAAATTAAACTATTTTATGAAAAAATTTAAAAAATAATAAACAAAAATAATTTCTAGGCATAGTTCTTGTCTATGGTGATAGACCTAGGAAATGTTTCCATTTGAAAGAATATCATGTGGCTCTTCAGTGATGAAGACCATTTTTCTTGCCCTTGGCATTCCTTACTTACCTATATTTCTTTGTCTAGTATTGAGGCCCTGTGAGATTTCCACCTTCTTTGTTAGTATGTTTATTGGTGTCATCTTTGCTGAAGTCTTGTTTAGAGAGACGTATAAAATGGTCAGCCCTTAAATCAAATACATACAAGTGACAGTATATGGACTGATCATGTTACATTTATGTATTTATATTAACTCCATATATATGAAGGTTTGGAAGGAAGAAAGGGAAAGGGTAAATGATGGAATTATACTTTAATTTCAAAAATTTAGAAACTCACAAATTTTATGTGGGAGACGTGGTGGCTTACACTGGTAATCTCTCACTTGGTAAAATGAAGCAGAGGTGTTTCTCTGAGTAGGAGGTATGCCTGAGATATATGGTATCTCAATGGCAATTTAGCCTACAAAATGAGATTTTTCCTCAATCAAACAAACTAGCTAGCTTGCTAACTAAGTAACTAAATAAGTAACTACCTACTGAAGATCCAAAGAGAACAAGTACAGGATTATGTCATTCAACAATGTGTTTTTGCCACCATGATCATTGTTGTTACTTTTCGTGGTGGTATTTTATTTGTGCTGAAATGTGGTGATATTTTATTTGTGCTTTGATAAACAAAGCTTGCCTGGAGATCAGAGGGAAAAGGCTAGCCATTTTAAGTAAATATAGTCAGGCAGCACATGCCCTTCATCCCATCACTTAGCAGGCAAGGTCTCTGTGTGTTCATGGCCATACTAGGGAACAGAGCCAAACATGGTGACATGAGCCTTTAATCCCAGTACCAACCATAGAGACCTGGAGTTCTGTACAGACAGGCAGTGACAAGGAAGTGAGGTGGCTGGGCTAAGAGTCAATGAGAGGGCAAAAAAGCAAGGCATATAAAGGTGTGCATAGACAGGAAGTAGCTCGCATTTGGAAGCTGCAGAGTTGGTGAGGTAAGGTTGGCTGATGGCTTTTTCTGATCTCTCTAAGGCTTTCACCCCTATACTTGGCTCCATGTTTTTTTTTTTAATTTAATAAGACTAGTTAGAAATTTGTCTACAATTTTATCCCTATTTTGATCACTATCTTTACTATTTTATCTCAACCTCACAAATAAGTAAACATAATCCTAAAATTATCAATTGTTTGGGTTTTAAAGAAGAAAGTTAATTGTGTAAAAAAGATCCTTTCTACAAATACTGTCAGAATTAGTCTTATATACACCCAAGTGTTATCCTTAACTATCTTTTCCTTAGTGAACTTATTTTGTGTAGGTATTGAATGGAACTCAAAGTCTTGTGCATGTTATGCAAGCATTATATCATTAAAAAAGAGTAACCATTCTCAACTCTAGTGTTTTTAGACTCCAGTTATTTTTTTAAATTAAAGGTTCTTAAACTGATATACTTTGAAGTGTACAAGCTACATGATTTTGTTCTAGAAATAATCTTGGGAAACAAACTGAATGTATTTTAAAAAATAATTATGGTAATAAAATTAAATATGATGCAAATTATGTTAACAAAAGTTTGCTTTCATTAAATAATTTACAAAGTTCCGATATATTTTCTCATGTTTCTTATATTAATAAGCACTTTTTAGAGTAGGCATTTTGCAAGGTGTATGATCAATTTGTTTCGAGTCTTAGTAAATAGCTTCAGGAGATTTTTAGTCTAACCCAATGAAATTTCTCTTTTCAATTTTCTCTTTTATTGCAAAATTTTCTTAAGATGAATACTAATAACACTCTGACAAAACTCTCTGTCTGTAGGGCAATTTTTGTTTATGTATTTAAGAATGTAATTTCAGTTCTCACTACTGTATACTGCTAACGAAACCTGATTTCTAAATACAACAAATTGCCTTTCTCTAATGATCTCACCTTGGAGGTGAAATTGAAGTAGTTTTACTGTGTCACTGTAGCACGAATCTTAAAAGTTCTTATTAATGAAAACAAACTCAGAACATTGGGGTGAATGCTAGAAGATCAGAGAGGCAGAACAAGCCACAGCTTCCTCACCTTGCCAATTCCTCAGCTGATTCTGTTTCCTCTCAGCTGAACTGTGCTGCTCAAAAGCCTAAAAGCTTAACCAGGCTTTAGTTCCTCATCCTCACGCCTTAAATACCTTTCTGTCTCCTGCCATTACTTCCTGGGATTAAAGGCATGAGTCACCATGCTTGGCTGTTTCCAGTGTGGCCTTGAACTCACAGAGATTCAGGCAGATCTCTGCCTCTGGAATGCTAGGATTAAAGGCGTGTGCTACCACTGCCTAACCTCTATGTTTAATATTGTGGCTGTTTTGTTCTCTGACCCCAGATAAGATTTTTTAGAGTGCACAATATATCGGGGAACACAATACCACCACATGTCACCATTATTTATTCTTCAACCTATTTTTATTTCAAAAATGAAAACTACTTTGTAGAATATTTCCTCACTGTGAACAGAAAAGTACAGGGGATATTTCAGTATACTGCTGATATTACCTGTATTGGAACGATAATGTCTAAGTTAGTTCTTTCATAGATGAAATCATATATCAAATGAACTTTGAAATTTTTCTTTTAAAATTTGAGATTATAATATAATTACATGATTTACTCCTTCTCTTTACACTTTTTAATCCCCCTATATAATCTTCTCTGCTTTCTTTCAAATTCTTGGGCTTGTTTTCATTGTTTGTATATACATGTATGCATATGCATATATTCCTATGTATATAAGTACAATGCTTTGAAGGATGACTGTTGGGTATTAGATAATTAATTGGTGTGCTGTTTCATCCCTTAGTTTTATGTAGTTCTTTGAGGATGTTCTCCAGTTCATGTTAGCATGTCTATAATTGTTCTTCTCTAGCTCATGTTTAGTATTTCTTCATTTTTGTTCATGCATGGATAGAGTAGTAAGTACTTAAGGTTCAGGGAATCCTGTTAGTGACATGAGTTTTGAAAAGTTAAATATAATTTGCTTCATCATGTACAAAAGGCTATTTTGCAATTATTTCATTGAAATTTTACTTTAACAGTGCTATTATTTTAAACAATTCAATGTCAATTTTTCATTTCTTTGTGTTACCCATCAAGTTACTTTACATTTTATAAACATTGAGTGAAATAAATTTAAACTAAAGCTCTAAAGTTTATATAGAATAATACTTATGAAATTATGTGGTATGACTTAAATAAATATTTTTTTAGAATATCTCTCCCATCACAATCAAAGTTGTTCCATGTTAAAACATGATCATGAAGAATTTTGAAATGTACTAAATATTACATTAATCTTTGAAGAAACAGAGAACCATAGGCATAAAACACATTAAAACTTCTGTATATTTTCCATATTACTTGAGCATTGGAATTTTTCATGTATTATTTATTAATGTAAATGCTGTTTATTGGGATTTCTGAGAACAATGGCAAATTTTTATATTCTACTACCTAGGATATTAACTTTCATGAGAACAATATTCATTGACTAAAGTGGTAACCAAATCTCTGTTTCCCTGTGATCTTAAAATAATGAGTCAAGGGTAATGAAGTGTGGGAATTAAAAGAAAAACATCTGGACAGTGAAATGTTATAAAAGTCCAGGTTTAGCCAATGAGACCACTGCAAAAATCCTTGCCCTGTTTTTCCACTCAAGGTGTACACTGTTAGATGCACATATCACCAGAGTATTACAAGCAAAATAATATGTTCAATTTATTTTCTGAAATTGTATATTCGTACTTACACGTTTATAAACTAATTTCCCATGTTTTTCTGACATCTCACGTGTAGCTTGTCAGGGACACTGAGTTCATATTTCATTTCTGTTATTTTCAACTTCTCCATTAATGCCACCAATGAGCCATACCTAATCCCATAGACAAAACAGGATCACCAAAGAGCATTTACTCAATCAGTGTCAAAAACATTCTCCTTTGAAGCCCGTTCTGCTACAACAGGCAGGTGAGACAGCCCTAAGACAATACTAAATGACAGGTTAATGTGGATAAATGGGAGGCAAAAATGAATTGAAAAAAATTGTCAGCGTGTAAGAATACGATTAAGCTAAACTATGTCTTATCAAGTATAATTCCCCTGATTTAAACACCCTTGCAGAGCAGTCTGTTGCAATTCCATTCTTCCTTGAAAACTGTACTCAGGCTCTATCTCTTTCAAGATTTGTTTTTCAAACATCTGTTACTACAATGAAGTTTCTTCCATAATGAGCTTACTCAAGATTTTATTGAGTACCTACTATATGAGAGATATTGTTACTGCTATGAATGCAGAACTGGGAAAAAAATAAAACCAAACACCTGCTACACTCACTCCTGTTTCCTTGGAATTCTTCCTGGGTGGAACCATTCTCAATCTGTGCTGCCCCTTCTGTGCTGGCCCTGGAATCTCCATCATAATGCATTTTTATCATCAGTCCCCAACTTTGACCTGGCTGGCTTTGTCTTTTCCTTTGTCTGGATTACTCAAAATAATACTCACCACCCTACTTATCTGTGGCTCCTCTACTTCCACTGTACTGACTATATCTCCATATATAGAAAAATGTGTGATTATTATATAAAGCAATTGTTTCCATTTGTTATGGAAGTATTTGCTTTGTTAATTTTAGGGAAGCACTCTGACCTTGATGCTGACTATGAAACAAGAACTTGAAGACTAGCAAAATATTTACAAAACATTTTGTTGTGAAACACTTAGATTTTGAAGCAAAGCAGTGTTAACAGGCTGGTGTTTAAAGAATGTCTACTCCTTGGACTACTTTTCTCATTTTTTCCCAAGCTGCTATAGAGAATACTTCTATACAGTGTTAGCAATACCGTCTAGGTTGTTCACCATATGTCATATAATCATTCACCACCAACCTCTCTCTCTCTTGAGCACTCAGACCAGGTAGGCACTGATAAGGCTGTATAATGGCCTGCAGTGAATTCCCACCCTGTGAGTCTCAGGGGCCATAATCTCTGATTTCTTTGTTTGCTAAGGTTTCTCAACCAGACATCTTCTGGAGGTTCACTATACATAAAGAGTTCCCTTAGAGTGGCCTACAGAGAAGTCACACAGACTAATAATGGATACATATAGGGGAGTCTGAGAACCCAGTATCTGCAAAGTTGACAAAGATGGATTTGTCAACAGCCTAAGGATTGGTGGGCATACACTGGCATTGGTTCACATTGGAAGGCAGAAGAAGTTGAGTTCCTATGTCAAGGAAGGAGGACAGCAAGAGAGACACTCATCAGAAAGAAGGGAAGGCAAGCAGGAAAAAACTTGTATGCATGTTTTTAGGGCTGTCAATTTGGCACTAGACATCTAATTGGTGTGATCTTTTTTTTGTGGGGGGGCACCTTTTCTGCTGCCAGCTTGACTCAATCCCTAGAGTTCTTTGGGTAGTTTTGAAGCCCCCTGGTCTCTCTTCTGTCCAGTTTCATGTGTCCCTTCATGTTATTCTGGTTTTGAGTGGTCATGTTGGTGATACGTGATGGGTGTAGCATCTGATGCTAATAAGAGACACAATCTCATAACAAAGCTCCTGGTCCTCTGGCTCTTACAATCTTTCTGTCCCCTCTTCCAAAATATTCTCTGACCCCTAGATATGGGAGTGTTTAATAGATATAACCACTAGGACTTATAGTCTACTTTTGAGCGTCCACTACTGTCTTCATTAAGAGTCAAGATTAAAGATCAGCATTCTCCTGTCTTTGCAACCTTCTGGTAGGGATCTCCACTCCTCCCTTCACTGATTTTTCTTATTTTGAAAATAGATTTCTTTCATATAATATACTCTGATTACAGTTTCACCTCTTCCAGTTCCTCCCAGTTCCTCTCCACCTTACCTCCCATCCAGATTCACCCTCTCTTAGAAAACAAACCAGCACATGTTTGGATGCCCCACCATTGAGTATATCAGTTCTTGTCTTATGCTTGCTTCCTTAATTTCCATAACTGTTGTGGGATGCCTTGAGTTTGCATACCTTAACAGGTCTTCTACCTTTGCCTTCTATCCTGAGTTTTGGAATTTCTGTCTACGTGTCTTGGCCTGCATTGGTTTTGCAGTATTTCTTTTAGTCAATTTCTGTCAGTATTGTTTTTCTTTTTTTTCTCAATGGTAAGATTTAAAGTAAAATATATAGTGGAGAAAAGAATAACCAATTAACTTTGAGCTACTTAGTATACATTTGATTGTATGATACAATTTGTTCTTTTCCCCTTTCCTCGCAGAATTCCTCCAAGAATAATAATTGTTTCTGGATAATAGAATGATTTTAAAAGAGGTAGGTATAACTTGATTTTATTAAATTAAGCGTATAGTTAAATTCCCATTATCATTCAGGAAAGTTCCTACTACATGTGAATCATATACTTAGGGCAGAAAAAGCCATAGCCTTTACTTTCATTTAAGAAACTACATCCATGAAGTCTTACACAAATGACTGCTGAAACCGAAGTAGGGTAACAACAGTAGACATGTTAGGGTGGATGCAGGAAAGCCTAGGAGGCCTCAACACTACACAGAGAACTACAGACAAGAAAATAGGAAAGAGCACACCAATTGTTCATCCAATACCAAATGACCAGGCCTATAAACAAGTAACAAGACACAGACTGAGCAGGTTGTATTTATATATTCAGAAATGTAAAAGTGTATGTGTGTGTGTATATTGCAACAATTAATGAAAAGTAGAGGCCAAGAATTAAAAAAAAAAAGAAGGTCAAGAGTTTCAAGATGAGAAGGTTTAGAGGAGGTAAAGGGAAGGGAGAAATGATGTAATTATATTATAGTGTAATAAAATAAAAAATAATATAATTTAGAAGCTGATATAACAGATGACTTTTAATTGCATTTATTCACCACTATATGAAGTCCTGTTCTCCCATAAGCTCAGGTTTTTCATTTTAAAAAATGGAAGATGAGTAAATAACTTACTGATGAGCCTGTAAACTCAGGTTAATAATATTTATCCACCTTATGATTATTCTTGAAGTGTTTGTCCTGTGAGCATCTGTCCTGTAAGATTGGGTGACATTGCTTCTTACAAAAAATCCTCCTTTAGGATATAGCAACATCCATCTAGATGGCATTCCCATTGCAGAAAGCTCACTCCCATGTCGTCCTGCCTTCTATTACAGGACAGCACATGCCCCTCTGACCTGGTGCTGCAAATTAGCTATTGCCTCTATTCTTCGCAAAATAGTAGATACAGGCCTCTGCCAGAGGCATAGTAAATCTCATTTGGTCATATGTAAATCCATGCTTCTCCCTAAGACGGTTTATTAAAAAAAAAAAAGGAGACTAATTTTCTGGACTTGTAGAGTACCTGGGATGTCAGGTATTTCTTGTCCCACCCCCAACATAATCATAGGGTCAACATAAATTCAGATTTTAAAAAATTTCACTAAATATGCAGTTGTAATCTTTCAACTGACTTTTCTTTTTAAATTTTTATTTATTTATTTATTTTGAGGTTCTCTCTGTAGCCCTTGCTGCTGACCCTGTAGGCCAGGTTGCCCATGAGTTTATTAACTTGAATTTTGTTGTAAAGTTTGTAAAATGAGCAGATTATAGTCAATTTAAGTCAATTTAAATTACTAGTATGTAATGCAATATTGAAAATAATTATAAACTTACTCTGTATTTTAAATTAACTAAAGAAGAGTAAATTAACAAACAAATCATCAATATTCTTTGCAATAATTTGTTTGAGTCAAAGCAAAAACACTAATCTTAGCTAATGTTTTTCCATAAACCACATGGTTACCTTTTAGTTAAGAACATTCCAAATACATCCATGCTAGGAAAGGACTAGGCATTCTGAGATATAAGAAAAATTCATTTAAATCTTTAAAGTATTTTATTCATTTTTTTAATGCTAGAACAAATTAATCATAACGAATTTTACAATGAATTTAAGGAAACAGAAATTTAGAGGTAATCATTGATTTTGAGATTTTTCCAATTTATCATTGAAACTGTGCTCAACCTGTGTTCAATGTTACTTGTATGAAATTTTTCAGGGCTAACCAGTTGGAATTGAGTAACAACTTTATGTGCTCTTCCCTGGGGAAGACTATTTCTCCTGCTTTCCATACTCCTGAGTTGCCTGTAGTTCTTTGTATATTGTAGAGTTTAGGCTTCATGTGCTTTCACCTATATTAGAGGTTGTAGTTAGGTGTTTAGAAAAGTGTGTGTGTGTGTGTGTGTTTTATACCAAATAAAATATAATGGTTAACATTAATGAAAACAGGGGACATGAATTTGAAAAAGTGGAAAGAGGGTTTGGAGGGAGGAGAAGGAAGGGATAAATGATATAAGTAAATTACAACTTAAAAAAGAAAAGAAACTGAATGTACCACACACATCATCCTCGATAACCCTGTCTATTAAAATAATAGAATTAGAAAGGTTAAAGATATAACGTTGGAAATAAACGTTGGCTGAATAAACATTGATATAACCACATATTTACCTTGTAACTTATCAAGCTTGTTTATAAACAATTTATATTTTTTGTTACAATCTTTTCAACATGTATATTTTTTTGTGACTTTTCTACACCCCCTTTCCAAGGAATTGGTTTTTAAATCTTAGCACTTGAAATATCAAATAGGTTTTAGTTCAAACATTTCATATAAGAAATCAAAAAGAAAATATCTAATAACAGAAAACAATGAATTTTCTATGCAGTATAATTATATTAAACAATGTATGTGAAGAAATAACTCAAAACCAAAACTGTCCTTGTGGTTGGAGCTAAGCATTTCAGTTTTTCTAATAGGTTGTGCTATTTTATTACTAGTTCTCCTTAATAGACTATAAAAGTTTTTACATTCAAAGTATATTTTAAATTCTGTTGCATAAAACTTTCACAGTTTCGGTATATTTACTAAATATAAATTTAATGCAACTCTGAGACAGGCTAGGTTTCAATGGAAAGTATCTTATTAAAATGTGTGGGAAGAAGCTGGATTACTCTTCTGTCTGCAAATGGACCATTAGAATTGTGTCAAGGTAGCACAATATGAATCTTACGCATTGTAACTATGCTACATGGAATTTGTAGTAAAAACGTTAAGTGAGGTGAACATGAATCTAATTTTACACTTCTAAAAGTGCATACTAGAGTAGAGCTAATGAGCAAATTAATACGTTTTTTAAGGAATAATTTCCAACGATATATCTTTAACCTTTCTAATTCTATTATTTTAATAGAAAATAATTACTTGAATAAGATATATGACTACTAGTATTTAAATAAGAATCAAATTTTCACAAAATCTTTAAATTAATTGTGTCAATTTCATGGCAATAACCTAAGTGTGGTTATAATTTCTCCTATGGATTCTCATATTTAAGGCATATAAGATACTGTAAATTTAGAAATTATGATTTTAATTAGAGATCACTTATACAGCATTAAAATATATTTTATTATTCTGATCATTCTTATTAGCCTTTTTACTTAGTATTGGTTGTTGATTGCTTATAAGAAGTTTATATATATGTATACATATATATGTAGACATATATATACATATATGTCTAGAATCCCCAGTAGTCTGAAGGGACTTAGCGGGAGATTTCAAACAAGGTAAAATTCTAAAATATAACTCTGCAAGACTGTTGTACCAAACCATATAGACTGAGTGCTTTAATATAGAATCTGTTTCTGTATAGTTCGTTAACACCAAATTAAAAATTAGATGACTGTTGATCTTCAGGAGGTCCAGAGAGAGAGAGAGAGACAGAGACAGAAACAGACAGAGAGAGACAGACACAGACAGACAGACAGAGACAGATACTGGGAGGCTAGGCCTTGTCATGGGCTTTTGAAACCTCAAAGCCTGTGACACAACTCCTACAACAAGCCCACACCTACTCTAACAAGGCCACAATCCCTAATCTTTCCAAACAGTTCACCAACTGGGGATTAAGCATGCAAATATGTGAGCTTAAGGGGACCACTTTCATTAAACCGCCATGTTACCCTAACACAGAAGTCAAGTTGGCTCACTTATTGCACACAAATATTATGTCTACTTTATCATTGAAATTTTATTAACAAGGATTGAAAATGAAGAGCACATCAAAGTTCAGGATCGCACTCAATTTTGGATCCTCAATCACTTTTAAGCTATCACTTATAAATATAAATTTTGCATTTTTAGTGGTCCTTTTATTTGGGGGATTTTTATAGTTCTCAGATGCCTAATTTTATTATTACATTTTTGTAATATTAGATAACTTCTACTTTGATGATAAATCCAATATGTCTAAAATGGATGCTGTGCCTGTTCATGCTACATTTGTATTTGTACCATCATGGTAATAAATCATTTTACTTGCAAATAAATATTTTCTCTCTTCTTTTTTAAAAAAAGTTACGTGCTTTTTTTGTGGGAAATAGAAACTTTTACAAAGCAGAATTTGCGGGCTTGATTCATTAGTTAAAAA
>CABHPH010058771.1:0-26200 GCA_902168325.1 Peromyscus nudipes | reverse complement strand
TGTGTGTGTGTGTGTGTGTGTGTGTGTGTGTGTGTGTGTGTGTGATGAAATGGAACCTGAAAGGAATTTTAAAGGAAGAAAGAAAGATGCTATCTGTGGTGGTATTGTGTTCTCCAAAATATTGTGCACCCTAATAAACTTATCTGAGGTCAGAGAACAGAACAGCCACAATATTAAACATAGAGGTTAGGCAGTGGTAGCACACGTCTTTAATCCTAGCATTCCAGCAATGACAATGGATCTCTGTGAGTTCAAGGCCACACTGGAAATAGCCAGGCATGGAGATTCACACCTTTAATCTCAGGAAGTAAGGGCAGGAGGCAGAAAGTTATTTAAGGCCTGAGGAAGAGGAACTATAGCCTGGTTAAGCTTTTAGGCTTTTAGCAGCAGTTCAGCTGAGATCCATTTGGATAAGGACTCAGAGGCTTCCAGTCTGAGGAAGCAGGATCGGCTGAGGAATTGGCCAGACCCTTTAGGATTCATGCTACAGCTATCTCATTTACAGGAAGTTAGACAGAACACTGAAAAGCCGACCCTTCCATGTGCGCCTTCTTGCACAGTTAGATTCGTCTTGCTAGTGAAGGAAACAAAACAGACTCTCCAAATACCTATTTCTCCATGACTTATTTTTCCTGTCCGTTCTTATCAGAATCACACATATGCATTTTTGTTGTCATTGCTGGTTTGCTTCGGCATTCTTAGAGATTGAACCCAGGGTCTCACCCATGCTTTACTATTGAACTACAGCCCTCGCCCCCACAAACCATAAGTGAATGTTTTAGAGGTTTTTTTGTTTTTTGTTTTTTGTTTTTTTTTGTTAGTTATAGAAACTACTTTTGGGTTTAAATGAAGAATAATAGTTCAGGACTCAGGGGATTTTTGTTTCTTGGCATAGGTAAGAAGTCAGCATTTATACATCGTGAATATCAACAGAAAGAAAGTAGAAGTACTTCACCTGCTTTGGCAAAACCTGTTCCATCAAAGTAAGTTCCCTGCTGCGCATTTGCAAAGCATGTCCCAACCTGGAAGCTGGAAGTGGGCTGGTCCAGGTTAACAGGGGCCTGTTCCATGCGAAGATTCCTAACGCAGCCATCAAGACTGTAGGTCACCTGAGCAGTCGGAGAGAGGAAGTAGATGCCAAATTAGCAGTGTTTTGCCTCTTGGGTCTGGACTTCTGTACCCCAGATTTGACAGCACAGCTGACCCAAATCCAACATTGAACTTGTCCACCTGGGATGTACCTAGCCAGGACCACAATCACCTGATAATCTAAGGACTGGGTTACACTATGTGATCATTGACTTGACGGAGCTGTGGGCTCCATGTGAGGATGGTAACTTTTGATTAGTCTCTTCTATTCTTCATCTCATGTTTCTAAGGATAATTTCTTAACCTTACTATCAGTGCATTCTGTTGTGATCTATGTTTCCATTTCTACTAAAAAAGACAAGTTTGGATCAGTTCTGCTTCCTTCGAACAAAAACCCAATGAAAGCAATGGTCCCTCCCCTCAGAAAATATATACACAAGATGTGAAAGTTTATATAAAATATTTTAGGGATGATGAAATTTAGAACTAACTTAATCCTATGCTCTGATCCACTATAGTCTGTTGGATTTAGAAATTCAAGTTGATCATTTTTGCTACCATCACTCCAGACTCATGTTTTTGATAGGGAGGTAGCCATGAAAAAAGGTAATATATATTATTCACATATATACACAGACACAGCCAGGTGCTGAGCGTTATGACTGTAATAGTGATGGACTTTGAGGCATAAACATACACTTGCTAAATAAGTCTATCACACTTGTTTGTAATGCAGTCACTAAAAACCCTAATCCCATGTGTGTCTCAGAATTATGCTTTCCAGAGTAAACCAGGACACAAGCCAAGTTTACAAAACTTAACTGGTAAATATTAGTTTGTACAACTATTAAGCTTTTAAATTCTAAAGTCAAAATTTTGTAGCTACACTTTAAATTCTACATCTGTTAAGAGTTCTGAAAGAACATGGATATTATGACCTTCATCTTCCTTGTTGTCCAGTGCTTTCCATATGCCTAGTCCTTTTCCAAACACCTTACATGTATTATCTCCTTTAATCTTTGTGGGATCTTTATTTGGTTGGTATTATCATATTTTGAAAATAGTTCCTTTAAGGAGAAGTGGAATGATTTGCTTAAGGTTATACAGCTAGTGTGAATATCTAGTTAAGCAGATATTCAAACCAAGGATGTTGGATACCAGGGTCCACATCAGTGTTTTGTGGTAATATCTCGAATAGTCAAGGCTACCTAGAAGACCACCTCCATTTCTCTAATAAGATGATTTCCCACATACCAGTAAGTAATGATGAGACATGGGACCTCAGAATTAAAGAAAAAAAATACATGCACAAGTCACTAACTCTGTCAAATAAACGACAAGGAATTAGAGACTTACTGGACCAATTCTGCGTGTGGTATAGTTGATCGGCAATCCACCAACATACAGCATCCCCACAACATCCAGGATATCAGCTTTCTTGGGACTGATGGTTTGGTTGGAAGCATCATCGACATACAGAGTTCCTTCTTGCTTCACTCTCATAATCTTAATCTATAAAGAGGAGGAGGCATCATTAACATCAATCTTGAACACAAACACAAGACACAGAACTTTTCTGGTATTTCTGAGGAAAACAATATCCTTTATGTGCTAAGCCCATAATACAAGTGAAAGCAAATATGTTTTACAGAGCATATCAAATGCTGTCATTGAATATATTTTTTTCTAATAAATCTTTTTAGATAAAATTCCAGAAATAGAAATATATGCTTCAGATGTGTCATAAAGAACTTGGTAGACTAACAGCTCTGCTTTGAGCTGAGAGAGATACAAACGTCATTTTTTTTTTATCATTATCACTATTAATTGAAACAAGTTCTCACTATATAGCCTAGGTTGGCTCTGAACTCAGGATCCTGTTACCCCAGTCTCCCCAGCACTGGTATGGTAAGTATGCCTCATTGTACTCAGTTTCCATGTCTACCTTTAGTATTGTGTTAAGTTGGATGAGCAAAGCCTGGGATCCCCATTGAACTTCATATATGCCTATTAAGCCCTCCTTGTGAAAAATTTTAGGGAGGAAGATCAGGGCAGGGGAGGGGCATTGCCATTCCTGGAGCAGCTGATTGGTCTAAAGTCAGGGAGGGAGCGTAAACCTGAGATCTGCTGAAATCATGGCAGGAGGGAATGAGAGAAGGGGAGGAATGTTAGGCTTGGGGAGCCTGCATTCAGCCAAGGGAAGATGGAGGCCTTTAATGCTGGGGCACTCTAAAAGCAACTTAGGGCAGGGTTAGAACAATATAATACCACATTTGAACATCTATTCTGATTTATTTTCATTAAAATTTGATTTTAATTCATTCATAAAATCTGATTTATTATTCATTAAAAAAAGAAGTAATTTTTTTTAAACTTTCACAAATGAAATCTGTCCTAACTATTAAGTTTAATAATTCTACATAAATTACCTTTACTAATCTCAACTTGGTGGTCCAACAATATGTCATTCCCCCCACCCCTCAAGTGTTTATTTATTCTTCTATTAGCCAGAGAACAGAAGAAACCTTAGCATGACCTCCCTCCTCAGGAGCCACACTTGCTATTTTGAAGGTCCCAAGCAAAAAAGATCTCATAGCTTCTTTCTGGGGTAACAAACTGATTGACCTGAGGTTTGTATTGAAATTCTATTCTCTTCCATTCTTTGGCTTTCTCTCTGACATGACAAGCCAAAGCAGGTTAATCCATCACATCCAACATCTAATAATATTGCACTCTGAAAATTAAACATTTCATTGGTCTACCTAGGGAAACTTTACTTAATAGGCTATCACAGGTGCAGAGACAAATTCTGAGGTTTTGTTTTAATCAGGCCACATATTATCTACTTGCTGTCTTGCCAAAGAGGAATAAGTTGGCAAATGAGCCTTCTGTGCCTGCAATAGCACCAGTTTCTGGATGTAAGGCCAACGTTTAAAGTTGTTGCAAATGACTGTTGGTGGAAACGGTACCTCGGGGCCCCTTAAACTTGGTATTGCAGAGATTTCCAGCCTCCTGGTTTTTCAGATCAAAATGTGCTAGGGCGAGGGCTAAGTCTTAGGGCCCATCTTAATGTTGCCAACTTTTGCTTTGGCCACATATTATTTCTTAGTAGAGAGGGACGCACAGTCTTGGAATAAACATTATTTCTCTGAGCTGCAAACAAAAGCGTCATAATGAACACACTCTGTTGTCCTCGGATTCTCACTTAAGCCAATGGAACCATCTTCAATTACCTGGCCCTGTTTTGTGCACAGATGCTTGGGGACCACAGTTATATAGCAAAGACAGGATTCTAGGATCATAATGAGCTCATACGGTGAAGCAGAAACCTCCTCGGGTCTAAACACGTTCTTAAGGCTCTGGCCATTGTACACAGCACTGGCCATTTGTTCAGTCTCTGCCAAATTTCTGTAACCCTAGAGTTAGGGTCTGCATTGACAAAGCAGTAGTGGTAGGGGAAGGTCCAGGCTGTCTCCAGGACCCTTCTTAGAATACCACCCGTAACCCAGGGACTGTTACCTTGTGCCACTGGCCATCGTTGATTCTGGTGGGGATCATGGTGCTAGTGTCTCCACTTCCCAAGTCATAACTGAAGTAGGGGAATCCATTTCTCAGTTGGACAGTAGCAAAATCGGCATGATTGATCCGAGCCATGTAAAAGAGCAAGCCTGATTCGGCTTCGGTTCGCACTTCCAATTCAATTGTGAGGCTGTGAGATGCAAATGTGGAAAGGAAACAGAAAACTAAGAGCATTGTTAGGCTATGAAAAAGTGGTATCGTATGAGGGGGTACACATTGATGAAGGATATAAAATCTGTAACGGGGGGACTTTCTAGGGTTATGAATCTCCTGCATATGAGCTCAAAGCAAAGAGAATTCTATTTTCTACTTCATTCAGTGGATGAAAACCAAACAATCCTCTAACACTAGGGATTTTTACATGTAGTTGATTAGGCTTGATTAAATGTGAATATTCAGTGCTTTGATGATTGGTTCCCGTGTCATGCTCTAGAATAATACATACCGGTTTTTAACTTTGGTGTCATCAAAGGCAAGAGCGATGTGGCTGTTTTTGGAAAGCCCAAACTGCCTGCTCCCTGCCAGAAGAGCTGGTTCCGATTCTGCAACACAGGGGCCCTGAGAAATACCAAGGACAGGAGATGAGATCGCAGCCTTTTGCAGACAGACACTGCTGCAGTCTGCGTGTTCGTTCCTATTTGTTCCCTTCCTGACTTTGAACAATGCAGAATTCCTCAAGAACAAACCCCCCCCCCCCACACACACTCACATCTCTGCAGCCTGCAGCATACACAGGTGCTTATGAAGCGCTCAATCAATTTGAACGAGTGTTCCTCAGCCACAGCCTGGAATTGCTGAAGGAATGTGTTAAAAAAAGAATATATCGATACATTCATATTTTCCTTACTCTCCAAGGAAAACATGGTTGATGTTTCTGGGGAAATTGCATTTTCTTTTCCACATTTACTTCACTGATGAGGAGTTTTGTTTTCAGAAGATGGAACAGGGAGAATTATGGGATAGCCACGTGGATTGTAAGAGTAGAAAAATGTGTTCCTTCTTGCCCTCCCCATTTCCATTTCCCACTACAGTATTTTTTTTTTCCTCGAAAATTATCAGTCCACTAGAAGGTTGCCGTAAATTCAGAATTTCAAGATGGTGTATCTAAACCTGCGAGTCAGCCCATTCAGGGCCTTAGCTAGTTGCTAGGCAACCAGCATGAGGTTTTTTTTTTTTTTTTTTTTTAAATGCAACCCACCATACACCATTTCCACTGCTGCCATTCAAAGATCAGCTTCCTAGGGTGCTTCAGAGGGGCAACTAGGTACATAGAAGTGCAGTTACTAGCTTTAATACTATACTGTCACCACCTGGAAATTCATAATAATTTTTGATGAAGGGGCCCTGCATTTCCCTTTTGCACACGGCCTCGCCGATCATATAACCAATCCTGGCGATTTGGACTATAATGCACAGCTCAGGAAATGGGGCTCAAAGCCACAAGCCTTCTCATCCGTTCTCTATTTTCACAGGCTAGCTTGCTGTACAGGTGGCTGACGAAGTCGTTTAGAACACAGGCTACGTGAGAATCCATAACAATAACGTGCACCCTTGCACGCACACATCTGCTTTTCAGATCTGAGATTAATAGCTACGAAAGGGCAGCCGCCCCAGCCAACGCTGACTAAGCAGGGCCTCCCAAACAGCCCGGGGCAGGCTTTTGATGAGGGGTGTTCTTCTCCAGCAGAGTATTTCAGACATGACTCATCAGCACCTAGGACATCTTTATGCAAGGAAAAGCCTTATTCTCTTTTCTCTCGAGCTTAGTCAAAGGCACTGCTATGCCGCAGCAGGTAAAAGGGCTTGAAAGTGTTTTGAAAGCTCTAAAATTGGTCTTTATGGAGGGAGCTCCTTTCTTGCCTCCCAGGAGATGGTCAGTTATGAAGAGAAGCCTGGCCGAAATTCGTACAGCTATGCAAAAGCCCAGTGGGTAGGGCAGGATAATTCTATTCACAACACCCAGCAGTACTGTCCTGATTACATGGCCAACAGAGAAAGCCCAAATGGAAAGCCTTCAGTGGCTTAATGTCCTGTCCCACAAAGGCTACAGATAGAATAAGGATCATTTATCAGGCTTTCAGGGGTATTTCCTGTACAGAGGACCTTCTCAGCAAATATCATAATGTGTAGCCTTTCTTAGAATTCTCCAAGAGAATCTATATGTTGTGAGTTCTTGGGAACAGAATTTTATCATAACACCTAAACTTTTAGCTCTGAAAACAGATATTGAAAAGCCAATGGATGCCAAGGAATTGGGAGCCAATAATGTGCAGCCTGAAGAAATCCACTAGTAAATAATGCTGCTGTTACTACTGCTGCGGCCGCTTATCCATTTCACCAAAGGACACCAAATAATACTTTAATATGTCATTTTCTAATATGACCTTTTGAATGACCAGGATGACAGTTGTAAAGATTAGGTATTTTGTTAGTGGTGTGTTTTGGACAGGCTTTGTCTTTGAATGTCATATGGTAGCTGAACCCCATGACTTTGCCTGTTGGGAGACTGGGCAGGTATGGAACAGGTCCCCACTGACCATGAAACTATTATTAAATTTTCTAGGCAGTCATTTTAGAAACACTTTAAGTTGGAAGGGATTTAGTCCAGGTCCTTTGACTCCGATGTCATTTTATAGTGTGACTCCTTAGGCAAGAGGAGAATACTGTAAGAGACCAGCTTCATGTCTGTATACGGGGAAGAATCAAGATCAGCGAGTACAACAGTGTCCTCAGATTGCTCAAAGCCATAGGAGAGAGTGGTGACAAGCTCATCCTCTGACAGGCCAGCCCTGCGTAGAGCCACAGTGGCAGATTCTTACCACCGATTGTTGACAGGATGCCTACCCTGCATATCATCTCAGTAAACACATCCATAATCTATATCCCTTCATAAAACTGGTCCTTGGCAAAGGATAGAGGTGTGACTGTGGTGGATTACGTGAGTATATATCTACCTTAGGGCTTAAATGTTAAAAAAAAAAAAAATCTCTTCCAAGACAATGTTTCCCTGCGTATCCACACATCTCCCCTTGCTTGGCTTCACTGGATCTTGCCAAATCTCCATCATCTGGGGAGGGGGGGGGTCCGATGTTAGGGTGGGTCCTGGGTCCACTCCACAGGTTTTCCTGCTGTAGTAGGGGCTTCCCTTCCTCCCTGCTCTTGGACAGAGGGTAGACCTGCTCTTAGTGTAGCTTAGCTTCTTTTCCCTTCCCAACCTTCTAAGCGGGGGAATACCTGAGAGCAACTAGCAAATGGTTCTTCTCACGGAATGAAGCCATCTCGTCAGCAAGGACATTTTCAAGCCATTCCTCCACAGAAACCTAAGCTAAGCAAGAGCGGTTAGAGGAATGGTCAAAGCACAGCTTTTTTTTTTCTTATTCCTCTCAGCTGATGAGGGACCGAGAAAGGTCTTTTCCTGTATTTTGGAAACACCGACCTCTGAAACGTGTTAAAACAACAACAATAATAATAATTAAAAAAAAAAATCAGCCTCAACAGAGGCTCATCAATCTCAGCATGTTACACTTCTGCCACCTGGTGGTGATGCTTGATAATACATGTAATATACGGGGAAAGGTGATACAGGACAAATTGCTTTGTCTCTGCTTTGTAGGGGATAATTCTTAGGCACACAGGGATGTGGGAGGCTCAGTGGAGTAGTGTATCTGTTGATGAGGGCGTGAAGTGGCTTGGAAGGATTCTGAAGGGAGCCATGTTTCCTGGAGCCATCGTCACAAGGCAAGAGGTCAGTTGTTATGGCAAACCTTCCCAGTGGTTAAACTTCAGGTCAGAATAAAGCAGTGGTCGTTTCCAATTCCTGACGCAAAGTTGACACTTGGAAATAAATTATCAAATCCAAGGCAGCATATCATTTCTTGGTAAGCACACTTTGACTTTCAATAGCTCTAGAGCAGAGATTTCAACGATGTTTATCCCAATGGACACCAAATGATGACTCATGCTAAAAGTTGTGTAATTTTCTTCCTGTATGAGTCAATGATCCCACTAATAAGTGTGGGCTCAACTCCCATCTGATCCTTGATTTTGATGATCATTGTGGGTGAATACAAAATAGGTACTTTTGCAGCACCAACTTCAATGTCCCGACTTATACAATACCTCCTGCTGTGTTTGTTGAGGCACTGAATCATGTTACCTCCTTGTATGTGAGCTCTTTGGTAGGGACGGGGTCTTTCCAGTGATATGCCTTAAGACAGGTTCCTTGGAGTGTGGAGAATGTGCATTTATCCTTTAACTACGTGTCAGTGCCCAATTGATTTATCCTATGGCTTCAACTGTACATAGCTTTTAAAGTTGTAGCATTGATGTTGCTACAGGAATCACTTTCTATTGCTCTGGGGTTTTTTTTCCCCCTTTTCAGCTCACTTCTTCTCTTCAATTCCCAAAGAGACCTTATCAGAACTCTTCATTTCTACCAGAACTTGGAAGTGCTACATTCAACATTCCAGGAAGATTCAAATAAAAGAAATGCAGCCAACCTGTTGTATGCCAATCCTCATGGGCTGTGCTTTTCAGGAAGGCTTGGACTCAACAGTGCACACTTGTCCCATTTGAACACATTAATATATTTCTGTGTTGATAAGCCCAGATGCTTACCCATCCCATCACAGTCGTTCTAGATGAGAAATATTCACAAATATAACACGTAGGGAATCTGTACCTTCCCCCCACCCCGGATATTAATGGGCTAAATAATCAGAAAAAATACAAGGGGCTGCTAGGCTCTGGCACTGTGAAATGAGATAACACGATAACATGCAGGAAATATTGTGTAATCTAGGATAGTGGACCATGTAATAACTACAGGATTGACATATCCATTTCACAGGGCAGGGCTGTCCCAGGGTACTTTTCAATTAGTCTGAAGCCTAGTGAATGTTTTCTTTGCACTCTAAGTGGCTGGCAAGGTAGGGTGAAGGGTATAAGGAAGATAAGGATGGACAAGAAGGACAAGGGTTCCTGTCAGTCAGGAAATATGAGGCTTGTAGATAGTTCTCACTTCCAAGATTAACCTGTAATGATTTAAAAAAATCTAAACTCAGAAATGTTGAGAATTAAAAATAGATAGAAACAAGTTCCAAAAAGCATTTAATTCTTGATTTCGAAATTGCTTATAAATAGAACACTCATCAGCACCTGAGGGCTCTTAGTACGTGTGTCCACCTTGGAAGTGTGGAAGGTTAGACCAACTAGTTCTCACAGAAGGATTAATAGCGTGGTGGGGTGTTAGCACAGGCTAGGCCTTGTTCTAGGTATTTTACGGACAGTGTGTAACTCCGCACCTAATGACCTTCAAAGCTAGGTAGGTGTCCTGACTGTCACTGCATTACTTCACACTCAGAGAGGACCTCACCTGCACAGCTCAGTGAGCAATGGTAGGTAGCCCCTTCATCCCCTCTCTGTGCCTTCCTAGGTAGCCATGATGATATTAATCTTACATTTATTGGGCTTTTGATAAAATGTTTTATAAAATAAATTACTAAACTGTTAACTTTAGTCACTTCTAAAAAGACGATTATGTTTTCCAAAAAAAGGAAAGAAATAAACCCAATTAAAATGGATAATATACAAAATTAAAATGGATAATATGTATCACATGAAATGGGAGCCAAACCTCTAAAATACAATTCTGCTTGGTGCGAACCAACACTTGTGAGGCAGAGGCAGGTGGATCTCTGTCAGTTTGAGGCCAGCCTGGTCTACAGAGTGAGACTCTGTTTTAAAACAAACAAACAAACAAACAAAAAATCATGAAGTTGGAAAGTCCTCAAACAATTCTGACCCTCCAGTCACAGATATGTAGGAGGAGAAACAGCAGGTGGAGCTCAGGTCTCTACTACTTGTGTGTATAATCTGAGTCCACACTGCAACTTCTCTCTTGGGGTCACGGAGGAGCTAGGATTCTGTGCTGAGGTGAGTTAGAAGTAAAGATTGTTGCTCTTGCAGAGGATCCTAGTACCCACATGAAGGTTCATAACCATACTTTAGAACTAGATTCAGTTTTAAAGGATCTATTTCTTTCTCCTGAACTTTGTGTGCATCATGTGGTGCACATACATACATGCTGGTAAATACTCATACATATTAAAAAAATAAATACTTTATAAAAGTGTTGGGATTGCCAAGATCTTTTCTACCCATGATACAGTTCTTTCTTGATCTACAATTTGGGCTGCTCCTCAAGCCCTTGGCAACAGTCTTGTCTACTAAGCACAGTGTTGTGTTTTTGAAAAAGTTAAAGCATTTTTGCTAAGAGAAAATGAAAACCAGAATTAGAGTAAGAGGTTCCAAGAAAACTCATTTGTAAAAATCTCCATGTTTCAAAAAACAGTGCTCTTCAGATAGCAGAGTGGTGTGCTTGAGGGACCCCTTAAAGCCAAGTTTGTAGGGTTTACAGGAATATCCTAGGGTTGTATAATAGGAGAGACGCACAAAGGGATACTAGGTTCTGGCACTGTGTCAAGTGAGATAACATGTGGGAAATGCTTTCTAACTTTGGATGGCTGACAATGTATTAACCACAGACTGGGCTATCCATTTCACAAGGCAAAATGAGGGGCTCTATAGAGACTACCAATGATCTTCTCTATCCAAACAAACCAACACACAAAGATGAAGACCTACTGATAAGAAGGTCCAGGAGGTTTTGCTTGACCAAATATGATAACTAATTAAGAGGCATCCTATTGATGCATCTGTTGGAAGCATCCATGTAGCAGTGGTACCCCAGGGAGAAATCACCCTACTTGACCATGGGCTTTCCTGTTATTTACTGCTAACTCTAGGCATTTCTTTTTGTAAAGACTGGGATAACAATACTTCTAAATATATATATATATAAAATAAAATAATACCTTATAAAAATAAAATCCCAATTTTCAAGTTCCACATACACCATACCCTTTGATTATTATATCATAACAAGAATCATGATTATAATATACTCATTATTGTTAATTCATTATAATAACTCTAGTAGTGTAAGACTCATTTTTTCAAAAGCTTAAATGTTGACCGTAGTACATAATCAGTTTTTCTGAATGATGACTATTTGGCCTGTCGTGTAATAATAATTTCCAGGTACAAGGAACCAGTTAAAGAATAAGCTAAAGGAGAGAATGCTGTGTCCAAGTGTTTTCAAAATATTTACTTAGGACCACACATGTTCTAACTTTCATTAGATGTGGACCACAGCTGTGATCGATGCCTGTGCTCCTGGGTACAGTGAGATAGACATCTCTGATGTAATGGTGAGACTGTAAGCTGTAGTAACTTCTGGAAAAAGCAGTTTTGACATACATGAGAGCCTTAGATGTACCCATGTCTTGGCTTCATAGTTTCCTACTAGAAATCTAATACAATAATGAGTGATGGTGAGTTTAATTCTCAGATGTACTTGGATGCTTATAGTTTCTAATAGTGAAAACTAGAAACCCCATCAGCAGCCGTCAGTGGGCTAGTCAAAGTACAACGAATTGTAAAGGCAAAGTGTTGTGCTCACTAGCAGCCAGATTTCAGGGTCTGATCTAATGGATTAAAAATACCATCCTGACACTGACCAGTTGTTTGAGTGAACTCGTAAGTTACTTTAGATAGCCAATTCTTATCCAATCTACTGAAAATGGGATGTCAATTTGGATTTCACAGAGCTGTTATGAGAACTACACATCACATTGGATAGAATTTGTTTGGCTAGAGGTGGGCACATAGTAAGTCTTGAAAACAGCAAATAGAATCATTAGTATATGCTTAGTATATTTCAGGCAGTTAGAAACTATCTTCTAAAATTCTGATGGAATTTGACACCTGGGCTGTTAATATCCTCACTTTACAAGTTAGGGTCCTGGCCTTGATTGCTAAGCAGCTTTCCGACATTCACTCAGATGGTTGGCTTAAGAGCTGGGATTGGGGCATGGGTTGGTGACTAAATCTAAAGATTTCAAGAAGGATATCCCAACTCTTATAATGTGGCATATTTTGTGTGACTCCGTGTATGTGTGTGTGTGTGTGTTGTGTTTGGTGTGTGTGTGTGGTGTGTATGTGTGTGTGGTGTGTATGTGTGTGTGGTGTGTGTGTGGGGGTGTGTGGTGTGTGTGTATGTGTGTGTGTGTGTGTGTGTATGTACAATAGAAATCATGTCAGACACAGAAATATATCTATGTGATATTTGCAGACAGTTGCAGTTATGTATTACCAGTTTTAAAAATTAAAACCACAAATCACATGAGATTTATGTATAAAATTCAAAGGGACTGCACATTGGCATGATTATCTCTGTGACTGGTATTATGAATGGCTTTGAATCTCAATTCTGATATCCTCTGTCCTCTTCAATTTTTCAAAGGAAAATCAGTTCAGTTTATGAACATCAAAATTAAAGGGAAATATATGAAGATAAAAGCAACCCAAAGAAGAGGTGAGGAGGCCAGGTTTTTATAGACAGGTTCCTGTTGACAGAGTCTACTAAATCCCTTGAACAACTTCATTCTGGAAGTGACTCAAAATCAAAGGTTCAAAAGCAGTGTCTATGTGAACACTTACATGTACCAGAGTGGGGGCAGGTGAAGGGAAGGCAGGGACAGGCACTGGCTGAGGCTGGACGATGACTTCAGCTGGAACTGCATCTTCTTCATCCTCACGGGGCTTCTGGTAGGCACAGCGGCCAATATCAGCATTTTTGAAGGCAACAGGCTGTGCAAAGTCCATGGGGCTAGTCAAATACAATCAAAATGAAAGTTATTTTCCTTATTTTTCATTGTCTTCTTCCTTAACAATTAAACCAGTCCCCAGCTCTGACTTGAAATGGTCAGGGTAGAGTTTCAGGTCTAAAGTAAAGGTATTCATAGCCTCTTCCCTACAGTGGTTTTAGATACTATGGATGCTACAGGCGACCCTCATAATGAATGAAGAGCAAACAGGCAGCAGAAATGAAAGTCACTTACACAGAGTTAATAACAAGATTCCACACGCAGCCTTCGAAAGCAGGAATATTCCTGAGAGGGGAAGGCTGAAATTCAGGGGGAGCGCCCCCGACGAAGAGCTTTTTCACTTCGATGGGCTGCTCCGCTGTCAGGTTTTGTGTATGTCTTCTGTCTTCATCAACTTGAACAGTGAAGATGCTGAGAAAACATTTAAAGATAACAAATATCCAGTGCAGTTAGAAACGTCTTTCCTGCCACCTCTTATTCTCTGCTCCCAGAAATTAATTTTCCTATTATGCTGTCATTATTACTATTGTTGAAAAGAAGTCTAGCTTTGGAACTTAAGCTGGCTTTGAACTCACTAACTTTCTGCCCTCTGAGAGCTAGGAGTTTGCAAGCATGTCCCATGGCACTCTGATCTCCCATGGTTTTTAAGATAGCCCAGATTACATGATTAGGACCTCCAAGCAACTAACAAACACCATTGTTCCCTCGGACTTTGTCTCATGCCTTGCTCATTAACTTGTACTGAAAGTTTACTGAAACTCGGCAATTGCGCAGCTGGGACACGCGTCCCTGATGCAGGTGGCAACACAGGTTTGCAACCCAACGCACATTCTGTGAGAACAGAGGCCTCGGGGCTGTATAGCAATGTCTAATCGGATAAGGATCTGTGAGTTTGGCACAGCATGGGGTTGCATTTTGTCTGTCTCTTTACGTCCTGGTTTGTGCTAGCTATTATCTTCTTGCTAGGGGACAAACTGTCCTCCCGAGAGCTTAGATTGCAGGAATCAACAGCAAACACTTACAGTACATTTTATAAAGAATGTAGCTGCTGGCTTTTGAATTGAAGAGGCAGGCCAGAACACCAAGCTAATTGTTCCTTGCAGTGATTTTCCTCAGTGGCTGTTTCATTAATTTCCCTAATTTGCTTATGAGTGATTACTCACACACTACTAATTGAGAACTGCATACTACTCATTCACAACAATCCTTGGATCCAGGGGCAAAGAACCAAGACATGGAGTTCTAATGATGAAAATGACCGAAGGCATTTTCTATTTTTCTTTGTACAAGCAGGTTTGGAGCTTGGTTCCCAACAGTAATCACAATGCTGCTCGTTATTGTGGATGGATTGTAAATGGATTACGGAGAATTTAGCTCTTATCTGAAGATGAGATCTAAGTGCCCAGGTGCAAACTCGGCCTTAAAATGCCATATTACCTGATTTTGTTAGAAGTAGTGGGAAGAAAGAGAGGGAGGGAGGGAGGAAAGAGGAGGGATAGAAAGAGAGGGGAGGGGAGGGACATCAAGGTGAGCAAGCTGGAAATAATAAATTAAGACAAGTCAGGACTTGGAACTGAGCAGTGGATCTACTTTGGTTTAATTCCAGCATAAGAAAATGGAACAAAATAAACTTTGTCATGGCCCAAAATGTTCAGGGGGTTAGAAGCACAAGCAAGACTTTGTTTCCAGAAGGAAACTAGTGAGAACTTTATTTTAAAAGAAGAGACTTGGAAGAAGATGTTGGCAAAACCCAGGAGGTTCAACGTTACTGCTCAGTGTTGGATGTGAGACATCCACTCACATCCAGGTGTGAGTGACTCACTGAGATGAGCCTTCCCCCAGCCAGGGTTCTCTTGCTGAAGCCCTGTTTTTTTCTAAAGCACTGAACAGTGCTCCCAAGGATTTAGCTGGAGATTAGTGAGGAATGTCCATTGAGAGTAACTTTCTGGTCTTGATTAGAATGTTAAGGAACCGGGGGCCCTTCTCTTTCTAAGGCAGATTCTCCAACTGTCCTGTTCTGCCTGGGGAACACAGCAACAGGCCTTACTCTGCTGAAATGCAGAAGGAATGTGAGCCTTTAGGAGGGCCAGACTGGAATTCAGTATTAATGTGGCATCTTCCAAGCAGCGTGACCTTGGGCAAGTTATTTAATCATGCTTAGTTTCATTTTATTCATTTATAAAATGGAGATTAAAAACACTCACTTCAAACAGTGGAATACATTAATTAAGAGATTGCCCCGAGGCTGTGGTACATAATAAGGGCAATGCTAGAAGACTACAGTTGATTTTTTTTCTTGCATTTTGCATTCAAGAAACATTAAATATAAATAATTGATTTAGTTCCTTTTCAGAGAAGGGCACTAACAATGTTTCCATTCCCATGTGATAATCTGTTTTAATTTTATTATTTTTACAGATTTATTTTATTATTTAATTATTTGTATGGATGTGTGTCTCTGTGTAGGTATATTCGAGTATGAGTACAAGAGCCTATGGAATCCAGAAGATGGCACTAGATGCCCAGGAGCTGGAGTTATAGATGGTTGTGAGTCGTAAGATATGGGTGCTGGGAACCAAACTTTGGGCCTCTTACAAGAGCAGTATGTGCTCTTAACCACTGAGCTGTCTTCCAACCCCTCATTTATAACTTTTAACTGATAGGCTACTTCATCCAAAACACTATAGTAAACACTCATCCCCTATTAGTACTGTGATAAGTTAGCAGATTATTTTCTTCGATAATTTCAGTGGTTGATTCTCACAATCTCATAATTATCTTATTTCTTGTACTTTCCTCCTTACTTATTTGCAAAATGGGTCCAATAATTTTCAAGTCACCAGCAATTGTGTATGTGGAGGAACGTATTAACTGAGTATTTATAATTTACATGAAAAATAAAATATTTTTAATTGACATATGTCGAATGCTATGTGAGACAATGCTTGGAATGTCTGAATCATGGTCTCTGGAAGTCCTAACTTGTGAAAATCTCCTAAGTTGATGGTTTTTAGCCATATTCTGTACCTGTCTGTGTACCAAATGCTTTCACAGGGGACAGAATCCACTCAGTTCTTTATCCCAGTCACTCAAGGCACTATTTCAGGCCTTAGGGTTTCAAAGTTTTTGTCCAGTTTGAGCTGATGTCCATGGTAGTAGTCTCCAGGGGAAAGATTAAAATCAAGGCAGTCACAGAAGGAAGGGTCCCTGAGTGCCAGGAAGTGAGATAAGCAGATGATTGATGTGGATTCATTTTTATTTTTTAAATGAAGATGTAGAAAAGGAGAGAATGTGTGTGTGGGGGGGGGAGGGGGCTAAAAAGGAGCAAAAGGGGAGAGAACTTTTGTCTCACAACTTGCTAAAAATTTAAATAATTTAAGGATGTTACTACAGTCACCACAATATTCTGGAATTGAGGAAATGAAATGATTGACCTAGAGCATATAAAAAGCGTGAGGATAAAGCAAGTATTTCCAAATTAGTAATAGCACACCATACTCACTATCTAGTAATATTAAATCTTTGAAGTCCCCACTGGGTAAGAACAAACAGCAGACCAAGGGTAGATGGAATGTTAAGGCTGGTTATAACCGGTTTTAAACCTGGCTTTTGTTTCTGCTGTGTATGCAATTGGAGGCAAATTATGTAATGTTTTCTCATTTGGGATAAAAGGACATTAATACACTTCTCACACACAGTTTAAAATGATTAAAAGACAATCAGCCTGGAATCCAACACAGTGCACTCCTTAGAATTGCTATAGGAAGCAGTACAATGTTTCTGAGTGACGTTCGTACACTCATTAGTAATGTCTGGTTAATCAGCTTCCTGTGTTTGCTTAGAGAGTAGACAATGACTGTGTTTTGACCTTAGGGTGCCAAGAAGGACACCATAGTAAATGGTTCCGGTTTTGGCACAGAATTAGATAACCACACAGTCATATGTCTAATACATCATCTCGTAACTAACAGTAAATGGCAAACCTGTTTGTTTATATGGCTAATTAACCGAGTGACCAGTTTTCAGGGATGTATTGTATACAGAGCTTAATCAAATGAAATCTGGATTGATGGCCAACAGCTGTGAAGTTGGCATAATAAAATGCCCTTCTTGAAGAAACACCTGTTCAAAGGACACATTAATATAACAGGATGACACATATGTGAATTTCTAAACTCTTTCTCTTGAAAATGACATACTTTTGGTGAATTTTGGTCACCTACATTTCCCAAATCTGTATTTGTTTGTGGAAATTATTTGAGATTTAAGGACTTGTAAATCTTCCTTCCCACAGTGAGAAAGATTAATGTTTAGCAAATGGTCTAAAATCTAGATGAGAAGACATGTAAAATTGGTGTTCTAACGTGCTCCCCAAAATTTAAGTGAGAAAATCTAGTCTGTCTTCCCCCAACACCCCAGACACCCTATGATACCTAGCTTTAAATTAGTAAAAGTTCTGAGTTGTCTGAATATTGATCACTCATTTTTCTTAATCATGGTTTCCAAACCTTTCAGTCTAGACACAACACAGATGCTTAGTATTAATTCAGCTCACAAACAAACGCTCTGTATCACAATAACAGAACAAACCAAGGAAGGCTTTATTATTTACTGAGAAAACAAGAAACCTCGTTAGCTACCTAAACGGTTACCTATACAAAAGGGCAATTAGGAAATGCAGACATCCGATGTATGAGAGCAGCTGTTTCTTTGGACCATTGCTGCACATTCATACTTGCTGCCCTCCCACGTACCCTCTGAGTTTTGAGGTTTCATCAGATTGAATTTCCAGTTCTTTTCTCTGCCTTTGGTTTAATAAATGGATTGCTGGTCTGGAGGTCTGAGGGCCCCCAAGTCTCTGGGCTTCTGTTTTCTTTTCCTCTCATCCTCCTTCTGAACTAATTGCCTCTCTGAATTGTTGCATAGTATTTTGATGAAGAACACAGACGACTTTCCCAATAAAGTAAATTCAAAGCGTTGTGCAGAAATGAGAGATCAGTTTATATGCTTTAAGGATGATTCCCTGGCTCTGGATTAAGGACGAGTATCCTTGGAGATTTGTAGAGAAGTGACGACTATACGTGATTACAGATGGCCACCATTCTCCTTTTCTACTTTGACCCACTTCTCCCAGAAAGCCACTACAGGGCCCTGCCACCACTTTAGGGGGACAGACAGAGATTGAATCACATCTGTAAGAGGCTCTGTAGGTCTCATAGCTACTGTCATGATCCATAGTATTGATGATGGTTGTCTTTCTTTTTCAGAGACTTATTTATTATGTATAGTGTTCTGCCTGCATGTATGCCTGCAGGCCAGAAGAGGGCGCCAGAGCTCATTACCGATGATTGTGAGCCACCGTGCTGTTGCTGGGAACTGAACTCAGGACCTATGGAAGAGCAGCCTTTGAGCCATCCCTCCAGTCCTCCAGCACCCGATGATGGGTTTCTAAGCAGCTGTCCTAACTGGTTTGGAACCTGAGTGAACTAGCAGCAGCCAGAGGCTGCTGGCTTGACCTGACCTATTCTATGATTATCTTATTAGAAAAAAGGCAACTTGCAAGGTGCAGGGGAGCAGTTTTTCTTTATCTCTAGCTGGAGAGGATGCATTGTATGAAGGTGGTGGGAAGAACCACAAAGAAGGGAAACGTTAGTAATAGAATTCCTCAGGCCCTTGCCAATGAGGTTTCCCAAACACAAAATGCAAAGAAGAGAGCATCAGTGCATTGTCACCGTTTGGAGTGTGTGGTCTGTCGGGCACACAGGGAGGTTCAGGAAGAGAGCTGTGCTCGCAAAGGGAGTCCACATTAGACACAGTAACAACAAGTGCTCTACCCCCTGTTACCCTCTAGTTCTTTCCATGTGAACCGAATGTTCTCTTCCATCGTGAAACAGATTTGGCTCTGGCTTGATGACAATTTTCCTCATTGTTCGTGTCCCCGAGGAGAGATGCACTTCCAGACGGCCCTTGTTGAGGAATATGGCATAATAGGCCTGCAGTAAAAAAAAAAAAATGGGTACTGAAGATTAAACAGGAGTTGTATCTGTGACAGCTGTAGTGGTTGATATCCTGTCATAAGCACAGAGAAACCAAAGGACGATGTCAGGTCCTGCTCTAACATTCTGCCTCACGCACTTGGAATAGGCTTTCTTATTGAAGCTGGAGCCAGGCTGGCATCCCTCAAGCCCCAGCAATAATCCTGTGTTAGAGGTTCTCATATTGTCACATCTCACTACTTATGTAGATCCTAGGGATTTGAATTCAGGTCCTTATGCTTGCACACAGGAGTTCTTACCCATTAAGCCATCTCCCTTGCCTCTCAATATTTACTTAAATAGAGTTGATAAAGATGTAGGAATGTCTTTTAAAAAATCCATTACCATGTTGGTTGTTGGGTAATGGGGCAGGTGGAAATATTAATATCGGTTGTCTGAAAAGTTTCTAATGCTCAACATAACAGCTTTGCTTACCTCTGTCCTCTAACTTACAGGACTTGTCAGGAATCGAAGGGTGTCAACAGAGTCATTCTCCTTTACACTCACAAGTGGGCAGCTAGTTTCTAGAAATGAGGTCTGACTCAATCTCACGGCATTTGAGTGTTTAGACTTAAATTTTTCTCCAAGCTGGTGGGATAGATCATTGCCACAAACATGTAACTTGTCTCCCACATTTAGAAAGAAGGGAGAGAATTTTTCCATCCACAAACATGCCTGTTTTCTTCTTGTCAGTGTTACCATGGCAACCAGTATGGTTTTGATATCCGATTATGAACTCCGGGGAGCTTGGGTGCAATCCTGGTACCCAAAGCTGATGTTATATGCACTCCCTCTCCTGTGTAGTAGCAGGGTAGCTGCTTCATAGTGACCATTCTGTGCTCCACGTGTGACTGATGGTTAATGTGTTTTCCATCTGCATCACCATCCCTTCAGTAATTCACTAGGTTCTCTGTGCAACTGTGTGTGTCCAGTACACAATGCACTGAAGATTAGCCCTCATCATCCCTCAATGGGGCCACCACAAGCTACTTACTCAAAAACTATTTTAACTGATTGTTTGAGATTGAAAACACATTTAGGGCAGTGCAATCAAAAATAACCTTCTGGATATTTCAACTGTTAGCTTTCACAAATAAAATGTATCCATTTATGCGGCACTGATTCAAGCACATTGGAACAATCCAACACTGTTTCCTTTTTAAGATAACAAATATTATATGACTTTTAAAAGCTAGATATTCATTATCATTAAATGTTTGGGGATTAAAATTTCATTTCTGAGGCACTTTGTACTTTAGTACTTATTGTACTTCTTATGTTAATTGTCTTAATCAGGAACACATTCTATTTTAAGAATTTGCCTGAAATCTGGTGATTTAATCCGTTTATTCAGTGCTAAGAAATTTGGAGCTGACAGGTGTTTAATTATTAGCAGTGGCCAAGGGGATGTGGTGGAAATCTCAGAATGTTTGGTTTGGTCCTCAATATAATCGAGAATCATTTGCAAAAGTGAGAAAAGATTTTTATTTTTCAGGATTAGAAGATGAAGACTTGGTAGCACTCCTTTTTGTATCTATTCAATGATCATTACTTGCAGTGAGAAGTTAAATATTACTTTTCATTCCTCTATGTGTCAGGAAAAATATTTGAAAAAAAGTTTTAATTTTTAAAAATTATGTTTCTATGTGTATATCTGTGTATAAGTATGAGCATGTGAGTTCAGGTGCCTGTCTAAGCCAGAAGAGGGCATCAGGCCCTCTGGAACAGGAGTTATAAGTGGTGGTTATGAGCCATCCATTTGGGTATTTTGCAAGCACAGAAGGCATTGTGAACTCGCAAGCCATCTCTCCAGCTCCTTGAGAATGTTTTGTTTTGACTGATGTGGTCCTCACGATGTAAACATACTTATGTAAATGTTGAATACATGTTTATGCTCTGTAGTCAAATCTACTGTAATCCACCATGCAATTTAAGAAGCTAGCATTAGATATCCATTGATCTTCTTACTGATCGCGTCTTTCTGCTTCCACATCTCAGAGGTACCACTATTATGGGATTTATTATCCCAGGGTTTTAAAAATTATTTTTAAAGAGTCACATATGTATTTGTAAGTAATGCACTCGGTGCTTCTTTCAGAAACCTATGCAAATGATATCACAGTGTGCCCTGAGCCTTCATTGTTACTTACTTGTCATCCATCCCTGTTGTCTTGTTAAATTGTAATTCATCCCTTGCGACTCCTGCTTTCTACACCATTAAGCCAAAATGCTAGTTTACTGGTCTCTTCTCCAGGTGATAAATATTTGGGTCCCTTTTCACTTATGTGCTATAAATAAGAACTGTTCCTTTGGGCTGTTTTTGTACTTGTCTCATTGTGCACTCGTGCTAGTATTCAGGTCTGTGAATGGGGTGGAATTGTTGGCTTGTAGAGTACTTATGAGGTCCACCTTATAGAACGGATTCAAAGCAGTCACCAGAGCATCTGTATCAATTTCCTCTGTCCTCAGCAGTAAAAACTGCCTTTAACAAAGGCCTTGCCAGCACTTGGCATTACTATATTTCATAATGTTCAGTCGTTCCAGTGGATATAAGATCTAGTGTGGACTGAAAATGCATTCCTCTCTTACCTCAAAGCTGAGTGTTTTAAAGATACTTTTGCATTCATTGTGTGTTCTCTTCTGTGAAATGTCTAGTCAGATATGTTCATTATTGTACATGTTTCGGGTGTATCTTGGGTTCTGAAAGTTGCTTTCATATTGTGGTTACTAGGTTTTCTGAAGGTTATATTAACAATACTTTTTCAGGCAGATGATTACATTTTGTGCTTTTTGATGAATGGAGAGTTTTCTTTTTATTTCTTTTTTTTTTTTTGGAGCTGAGGATCAAACCCAGGGCCTTGGGCTTGCTAGGCAAGTGCTCTACCACTGAGCTAAATCCCCGGAGAGTTTTAATATTAATGTGACTGTACTTATGCTCTTATTTTGTTTTCTAAAGCTCTTCCAGGAGATCAGAAAGATCAAAAGTATGTATGTATGTATGTATGTATGTATGTATGTATGTATGTATGTATCTATCTATCTATCTATCTATCTATCTATCTATCTATTTATCTATCACCAATTTAGATCTACCTAATCTATCTATATCTATATCCATAACATATATGTGTATGTGTGTGTGTGTGTGTTTGTAGAGAGTGAATGAGGGAAAGAGGGGGAGAGGAGAGGAGAGGAGAGGAAAGGAGAGGAGAGAGAGAGAGAGAGAAATATTGAGATTTTCATTCTATATAGCCCTGGTTGTCCTGGAACTCATGATATAGATAGACCAGGCTGGCTTCATACTCACAGAAATCTACCTGCTTCTGCCTCCTGAGTGCTAAAATTAAAGGTGTGTGCCACCATGCTGTGCTATTTTCTGCTAAAAGTTTTAAACTTACTTTTCTTTCCATATTTACACTTTTAATTTTCTGGGAACTTATTTTCAGTTGGATATGAAAGTAGAAATTGTTTTATTCTATCCTGTGTAGAAACCAACTGCCTGGAATCATTCAGGGAAAGCCTACTGTTTTCTTAATGATCTGGGATGCTACCTATTTGTAAATGTCATTGTATTTATACTTGGATCTATCCAGTTTTCTCTGTTCTATACTACTGGGACAGAATTTTCCAGGAATGAAAGCATTACTACAGTCTAAATCTCTGACTCAGAAGGAACAATATACGGTACAGGAGCTCTACCACCATGCTCTTCCATTTCAGGAATTTGGGTGGATTTTGATTTTTGCTATAAAATAAAAAACCTAATATGGTATGGTTTGCAAGAAAGACAAGATGGTATTCTTACTGAAATTAAATCTGTACATCATATTAGGGAGAATTGACATATTTTAATAATGAGTTTTTCTCTCCTAACAAGATGAATGTGTGCATTCATTGAGGATGACTTTAATGGCTTTCACTAAAACTTTGCAGTTTTCTCATCTATGACTAACCTGCTGTGTTTATTTTCAAGCTCACAGTTCCTCTTGTTATCTAGCTGCTTGTTCTGTTGCTGCAGCTGAGAGATTGATGCATATGAAGTAGCCTTCTTTTCCTAGGTCCTCATTTTATAGCATGTCACATGTCTGTGATGGTCATCCATCAGAACCACTAATCATCATCTTCTTACAGATAGAATATTTCTTCCTCTTAGTTCACTAAGTATTTTTTTCAATCTTGAATGTTGTTAAATTTTACCTAATGTTTTTCTTAAATCTATTATGACAGTTTTATGATTTTTTTAATTTTTAAAATATTAGATTATAATGACATTCCTTAATTCTCTTTATGTATTTGTTCATTTTGTGAATGTGTTTGTGAACATGTGGGGATCACATAACTGCCATGGCATGAGGCATGAAGCAAGAGTCAGAGGACAACTTGTGGGAGCCGGTTCTCTTCTTCCAGCATGTGGGCCCTAGGAATCAAGCTCAGGCAACTCATCCGGCAGCAAGGGCCTTAGCCTGCTGGACCACCTCTCCAGACTCTCTGTGCATCCTTGAGATTCTCAAGGTTCTATAGTGCTTGCTCCTCTTACCTAATCTTTTGTTGTAGGCTTAATTATGCTTTAGAGAAAGAAATTAAGATTTTATTGCTTACTAATGATTACTCAATATAAAATCTAACAATTTAAAAGGCCTCCAATCAAGGTCTGGGAGACTGCTTAGTTGGTAAAGCACTCACTTTGCAAGCATGAGGACTTCAGTTTAATCCATATTTAAAAATATATCCAGGTGTAGCGGCATATGCCTGTGATTCTAGCACTGGGGAGGTGGATACAGGCAGATTCCTTGGGGTTGTTGGCCAGACAGCCTAGCCTACTTGGTGAGTTATAGGCCAGTGTGAGATTCTGTCTCACATGCACGCACATGACATGCACCTGTTTACACACACACATCCCTCCCTACAAACATGTGCACACATACAAATGTCTAATAAAAATGACACCATTTCATTTGTAAAGGTGTTTTCATATTCATAGATATATTTGTAAAATAGTTTGTTTATTTGCTTGATCATACCTGACTTGGTAATAGCTATGACTCTTCTCACTGAGAATGATCAGTCTTGGTTAAACAAGATGATAGTCAAAATAAATACTTCAATTCTAAACTATAAAACCCAACTCAATGGTGCTATTTAAGGCAGGCACTTCACCAACTGATCATGTCCACTGAGTATCTCCCTACCCCCTAAAGGTACTATTTAAAAACAAGGGGAAAATGTCTTAGGAGTGAGCTGTGAAGGTACCTGTCCAGTTTGCCTCCGTTTCCTCCTGGGTGGTGTTGGTGCCCCTCCACTGCCCAAGAGGATGAGTCCAGACTCATTCTTCGTACTGAAGGACAGATTGATTTCTGTTCCAACATCAATGGGCACAGGGGCAAGCTCCACAAAACCAGGCTTGGGGAAGCTCACTGTGTAAACATTCTGCAGGAAAAACAAAGAGAAATCATTAGAGATGAGGTGCTAAATTCTCCACACCACCTCCTTCCTCAATACACTCAACATGATTACAAAAACAGCGCGTAATGGTAGGGAGCATGAAAATCCATAGTCACATTGAGAGCTTAAGAGAAATGTTTCCAATACAATTAATCTTCTGAACAGTTCAGTTTAAAATTTAAAAAGTGTGGCTTTTGTTTTAAATATATAACTCTAGACATAAAATGGGGAAGAATATTGGTAGACATTTTCTTTTGGCTTAAATCTACCTTACTGTCTTTCTTAAATCTCTTGGCTATGTAGTATCAATTAATATTTTATGTCTTAAAGATGGGTGTGACCATGGCTTCTATCTACATTTTTCCTCAGGATGAGGCCATGGGAAAGTATTCATCAATATCAAGAATATAAATATTCTCTAGGACAATATCTAGTGATGACTATTAAATGAACAAACCTAATTATTAAAAATAAATAAATCCAATACTTCATGTCTGTTTTTTCCAAAATAATATCAATGTTTTGTGGCTAATCATAGAATTCATATACCCATGTTTCAGAGACTAACCACAGTGCAAAGAGGAGAAAGTGACCCACTTCTCAAAGCCATGCAGAAAGCATGTAGTCTTCTAGATGTCGTCTGCTCCTTCACTTTATCCTTCACAACCTTGTCCTCTTTTCCATTCTTTTTATATTTAGACTGAATTTCATCTCTACTTTTTTTTAGATGTTATTTCTTTTTAAATTATGTGTGTGGGAGGGCAGCGGGGCAGGGGAGAGGGGGTTGTGTGCATGGATGCAGTGCTCACAAAGGCCAGAAGAGGCCTTTGCATCTACCTCAAGCTGCAGTCAGAGGCAGTTGTGAACCACCTGCTGTGGGAACCACAGGCAAATCCTCTGCAAGATCAGTATAGGTCCTTAACCATTGAGCTGTCTCTCCAGCCCTGCAACATCTCTTTTCAAATATGTAAATTGTTCTTCAGTAAATATAGTTTATCATCACTTTTTTTGTTTTTGTTTTTGTTTTTGTTTTTTTGAGACAGGGTTTCTCTGTGTAACAGCCCTACCTGTCCTGGAACTCCCTCTGTAGACCAGGCTGGCCTTGAACACACAGAGATTGGCTTGCCTCTTCCTCCCGAGTGCTGAGATTAAAGGTGCATGCTACCACACCTGGTTTATCATCACTTTTAATAGCTGGAGGAATTCTACTGTCTGAAAGTCCTGGCATTTATTTCAGCAAGGCCATGCCATTGGGCATTTAAGGTACCTACAATATTGATATTTTAATGTCTTGGATTTTTCTGGAATAAAAGCAAAAAAAAAAAA
>CABHPH010058745.1:0-24084 GCA_902168325.1 Peromyscus nudipes | reverse complement strand
AAAAAAAAGTTAGGTTTTAAAATAAAGTATTATTGAGTTTCAGGTTAATGGAAGTCAGTTATATTTGATATGTGTTCATGATATATAGTGAAGAGATTCATAAGTTTTCACTCAACTCTTTGGATCTGTTGTAAATCATTGGTATCACTTGTCAGCTTTTCCTTTCTTCTATAATTTTATTAATTTGTATCTTTTTTTTGTTAGCTTGGCTGAATTTTTGTGAATGTCATTTAGCATTTCAAAGAACCAACTCTTTGTTTCACTAATACTTTGTGGATTTGTCTTGTGCATTTTATTAATTTCATCCATGATCTTTAACTTTTTTGTGTCTGCTTTTTCGGTTACTTTTAGTAAAATTACAAGAATTTGATTACTACAAACTATGGGAAAGCACAATGGCAATGTGTCTACTAAGAGGAAGAATGGAAGTACATCCATCACTGGTTGATAAAGACAAATACAGACTACATTTTAAAAGAATAAAATGGAGGAGAAAGTGGAATTTAGTTAATGGGAATCACCACACATGGTGAAAATGTAACCAATTTGATGTAAATATGCATCAAACATACAGTATTTCACCAGAACAAAATCTGTGAATAAGCTGGGTGGTGGAGACACATGCCTTTAATTCCAGAACTTGGGAAGCAGAAGCAGGAGGATCTCTGAATCTCTGTGAGTTCAAGGCCAGCCTGGTCTACAGGGTGAGTTCCAAGACAGCCAGGGCTGTTACACAGAGAAACCTTGTCTTGAAAAACAAAACAAACAAACAAACAAAGTGTGAATAGGAACAGAATAAATGGCCCACTGAGCTAGAATTTATCAGGAGAGATGTCAGTATCCTTAGGATTCTATATGGATCTGGGGAGAGGGCAACCATTTCAGGTCAAAAAAGTTATTATAACTCTAGAAGGGAGCAGAGCTGCCTGGAGCCTGACTTATGTAACAAAGCTATAAACTGCTTTCCTCCTTGTTCCTCACTGGCCTCTGGGAAACGGCTGGATAAGAAGGGTGCCACAGTCAGTGCACATGGGTCCAGTGCTAAAGATGACAACTGGGGTCAAATAGTAATGAAATGGGCTTGAGAGAGTCAGAACCACATGCATGGCTACGTGAAGTATTTAAATTTAGGGTGTATTATTTAAGAAGAAGAAAACCAATAGTCTTTGAGTCACAAAATAAATACAACATTTGGTTGGTAGGAGTACATAGAATGAAGTGAAAGCTTCTCAAGACAAATAAAGAAAATTAAAAATACCTGACTGAAATGATTGCTGAAGGCGATGTTAAAATCAAAATAAGTATATTTATGTAGGATTGTTACATGCAAAATGCTGGCTATCTGTGGAAAGGTAGAAGATGACCCTTCATAAAAACTTAAATGCCAATTTCTAACATTTTCAGTTAGCTCATTTCATTCCTTCTTGCTCTTAACATATTTAGATATATATGCTGACATTATGCATATATTGCAAACTTGAGTGGATATGAGAATATTATGTAGATTCTCTCCACAGGGTATTTAAAGAAAAAAAATCCACAACCATCTAACTCAAAGAAGAATGTGTCTTAAAGCCTGATATGCACAGCAAATCCAAGATGCATGGTATTCAGACCTCTGCAGTCATCAAGAAATCACAAACCAGTTTATTTGTAGAAATCATTTTTCAAGCATATGTCAAGGATGCTTGTACTTGGTAATAGCATCTGTGCATGGACTTTTCAATATGAGTCAATACAAACGGTATTAAGAGAAAATGATATTAAAATTCTTCCTACATCTTTTAAGGAAAATTCTATCGCTTAGCAACCCTGGTGTCTTCGGGGTATTTGTTACAGTCAATGAAGATTCTCAGGGCTATTAAGAAAATTCTAGAGACCAAGTGTATGAAGGCCATGATACTGTCAAGTCTTCACATCCTTGAGTTTTACTCCTTTTAGAGTAGAGAGATAGACTTGATATATCAGGATAAAATTTATTCTCATATTAGGTTGTGATTGTTCTAGAACTAATAGCTATTTGTATCAATAATAAAAACCATGATTTGTATTATAAATAAAAGTAACACATAAAGTAAGCATCAGATAAGTAAGAAAGCATTGTGAATAAAACACTTTAATTGGTCCTTTAGAAGAAAACTGGAAAAGGGGAAAAACTGTGAATTGATGGAGTCAGCTATGCCTATATGGATGATCTCACGATGATTCTAAACATTTTCCCCAGCCTTACCACTGTATCTATTGATGTTTGTAAAAAGCAATTCATGAACTCCTAGCAGTTGTATGAAGCATGTTAAAAATTAGTAACAATATTTTTAAATAATTCTGTGACTTCTGTATTTTAAGTCATAACGAAAGTGACAAATGTGATAGTGACAGTATATTGTATTAACTAGATAATAAACAGAGGATTATAGGACACTACAGCAATGTAAAATCAAAATATCAGTCAAAATCAAAGAATGTCCCACATGCTCTATGTCTTGCAACATCAAATATTAAGCTAATATTGAATTATTTAAATCAAAATGACCATATACATTTATTTTATACAAATTATTGTTATCTTAAATAAATAGTAGCATTGTATGTATATCAAAACAAATAGTTGGCTAAGAATAGAAGGGAATGTAAATCTATCTGTTCAACAGTATTTGCTGAGGGCCTCTTTATGTCTGCCATTATTGAAGTCCTAGAAACATACATGAAAGGATTCAATGTGTATTCTCTGTAGAGCAGACTGACCTCAAACTCATAGAGATTTGCCTGCCTCTTCCCCCTGAGTGCTAGGATTAAAATCATGTACCATCACCATCTGTCAGTGTGCATTCTCAATTTGATCAGTCTACTCAAATCACAGATAGGTCCATCTTTAGACACTGTGGATCAGAGGGCAGAAGTTTTGAAAAATAACCATAATGTATACAAGTTTAATACTGGTAGCTAATATAAAACTGCAAATAGCAACATACACCAGACATGATAGATAGATAATCTTTAATCATGAAGGGGAGTTGGTATTGTTTAGGGAAGACCTACAGAAATATGCAAGATATAATAGGGCCACCTTGAAAGTAGACAGAGAGAAGAGTTGGAAACCCTAAAGTCTAAGAAACTCTAAAACTAAAGAGTATATAGAGGAAGAATGAAGTCATTGAAAGACAACAGACCTCACACTGAACATTTTTCTCTGAGACAATGCTGAGTGGTTCAAAGATGAAACAAGAAAATACAGAGCTTCTTAAATATATTTATAAATTATGAAGGCACAAAGGATCTTAGCAGGTGATAGATAAGTCAGGTGTTTTGTGTTCCATACATAGTCATTTTGCAGGGAGGAATGCAAGATTTAATGGAACTTGAGGTGGGAGTCTGTGTCTTGGAAATTCACAGTTTCCAGACTACCTATGATTTCAAGCATCAGGCTATAGTACTAGTATTTAGGTATAGAAAAAATACATATATTTCCAGATAGACAAAGTACAAGATATACATGGGATATATAAAAATCTGAGCTATAGATAGAAAGAGAAGAAACTAAAGAATAATGATTACAGTAGATTTTTCTGACATAGGCATAATATTTGTGAGAAATCGGTATGTTTTAAAATTAGTCTTATTATCAAGAAATTGGAAAAATACTTCAACACTTAATGCTGAGTGCAAGATATGATAAAACTCAATGGAATGGTCTAAATGATTTATAATGTAATTATCATGCAAAAGTGAAGTCATATGCTTTTGAAAGTTGTCATAGATTATTCTGCGATGGACAAGAAATTTCACATATCATTGCTTTCACCTTTTAAATATGGCATTAAATGTAAAGATCTTTACAGCTTGACAAATGACCTCTGATTTCTGGAATAAAAGGCCACCTTACAAGCCTGTGCTAAGTGAGCATATATTTAAGGGTGCTACTGAATTTTCAGTATAATTAGTTATGTAACTATGTATCTAAATGAATTTTTTTCTAAATGTGTGTACTTGAGGATGCCCCTTAGGTTTCCTTGTGGTTTGTCATAGATCTTGAGTGTTGGCTATCCATCCCCATATTTTCAACTTTACCCTCTAAATTTCCAATCCCCATGACACTTTACACTTCACGCTTCCTTTTCCATCATCCCCCTTCCATCTTCATACCACCAAGGTTCTGTCCCTACTTCCCAACCACCTCCACGGCCCTTTGCTAAGTTCTTGATTGCTAAGCCTATTCCAAGGCAAACACACACACGCAGATTCTCAGCTAGCTAGCATCCATGCGTGAGAGAACCTGTGGCACTTCTCTTCCAGGGTCTGAGTTTCATCATTCAGAAATATTATTTCTATCTTCACACACTTACCTCCGATTTTTGTAAGTTCATTTTCTTTCCAGCTACAAATATACTTTGCAATGCCAAAGTGCCAGAAATCTGAAGGATTTCTCCTGGTTTATCAGTACATTACAAAGCAGCTAACTGATCCAAGCCCTGGTAAAATGATTTGAGCAGTATTGTCTAAATCAACAGTCTATAACTATATAAATGTGTGTATGTATGCAACTTACACATATACACATTAAATTAAAATTTAGGATGAACATATGAGAGAAAACACAGAGTGTTGACTTTTATCAGTCTTACTTTGCTCAACATAGAGATTTATATACCACTTATTTTCTTGAAAGTGTTAAGTTTTCATTATTTGTGGCCTAATAAAATTTCATTATATATATCTTATTTTCTGTATTAATTCATCTGTTGACAGACATCTAGACCAGTTCCATTCCTTATCTGTGTGAGTAGTGAAGCAGTAATATGAATGTGCAAGTATCTATAGTAGGACTTAACATGTCTGGGTATACCCAGGAGTACTACAGCTAGTTCTAATTTTAATTTTTTTTTGAGCAAACATATACTGATATTTGTAGCAGTGGGATCGGTTTCACTGGTAGTAAATTGGGGTTACTCCTTCCCCACATGTTTAAGCATTTGTTGTGACAAAACTGTATATTTTCCAATGTCTTAGTGTCCACTCTGGCAGTGCACACTCTTTATTATGATGGAGGTCTTGCCTCTTGCATACATTATACCAAATCTCACATTTGCCAGGAATGACATTAAAATTATTTTGGTAGTTTCTTTGTTGAGGCCTTGAATTAATATACTAAATGTTGTATTAGTGGTTCATACTGTGTACATATATGTGAAATATATATGTCCTATATACAATAAATCTTGGAAGGGAGAGTGGGGACGGAGCATAAGTGCAGGGGAAGAAATAACCCAAAAGGAGGAGGTCCAGAGAGACAGGGAGGAGAGTGAGGCTGAGCAAAAACATGTGCAAACGACTTAGTGAGACTGATTGTTTTTATTGTAACTTTACAAAATGTTTAAAACTAGAAAGCACGTAATTATAGCTTTTGATACAAGTCTCTACTCAGTTTGCTTTTTAAGTTTTTAATTAATAATTGTGTTCTTTGACAGCTTCACACATGTATGTAATGCATTCCGATTATTTCCTCCCCTTGCCTCCTTTCACCCCTCACTGTCTTCTATCTTGCTCCCCAAACTCTTTCCCAAATTTATGATTTCCCATCTGTTTTGTGACCCACTGAGTTCAGCCACTTGTGTCTGGGTGGCCACGGGTTTAGAAGTGTCCATTGGAACCTGTAGGCTCACCATAACTGGAGACTAACTGAAGACAATGAACTCTTCTCACAGAATCAGCCAGCAGCCAGTAGTTTCATCAAGGCCTAAAGTACCTTTCCCACATCCATGGCTGGCTCTTAGTAAGACTAGTCTGATGCCACCCCGCTCAGTAATTCCGGTTGTTGTGAGTTCAGGGTTACAGTGTGGTGGTGTGCCCAGAAGATGACATCCACATTCTGTTTTCCTATCTTCTGTCTCCTATTTTCTTTCTATACTTTCTCCTGTGATTTTTTTTCAGCCCTAGAAGTCGTGGTTTAAATGTCTTGGTTAGAGCTAAGCCCCCAGCATCACTTATTTCTATCACCTTGGATAGCCATGTGTCTCTGCATTAGCTGCCATTCATCACAAGGGGATTCCTCTAATTAAGGCTGAGAGTAGCATCTGTCTGTCGGGTATAAGCAAATATTTAGAAGGCAGTCTGATCTTATGCCCATTCAGATAAGCAATGGTAGTAGGTTCCCAGCAAAGGAAATGCCAGTAGAGACTGTTCTGAGCTTTGAACTTGCATGTGTTCACTATAGAATTAGCAGAACTTAGGAGCCTGTTGTGTGACAAAATTTTTCCTGGAAAGATAGAACACACATATCTACTCACCATAGATAGGGAAACCACAAACCAAAGTATGGATACCACCGAAGTCCTATTTGGTTAACAAATGAGTTTTATTGGGGAGAGTCCTTTCCCAGTGACTCTGGTCTAAACCTCTTCCAGGCAGCTTGGCTGGTTTCTATGTTTTCCAGGAAGCTCTCTCAGAGTCTTCTTTGCAGCTTTTCTCCTCTGACTGTCTTCTTGACAGCTCAACTATCTCTCATTTGAGAGGGTATCATCTTTTGTTGCTTACTCTGACAGGGCAGAGCCTAGTCACTCTGGTCGTTCTAGGGACTTCCTGAAGCAAATTTGAGTTGTTTACCTTCTAATTTAAGGGGCATTCCTGCAGGATGGAATGTTTCAATCTCAGAGGAATCTGTTAACCCAACAAAGCTGCTGTAAAATTGGCAAGAAAAAAATATAAGAGGAGATGGATATACATATTAAATTATTTATTATAAATAATTTATTATTTATTTAGGGCAAGTATATTTCTATGTTATGCCAAATATTTTCTGAGGTAAAGACCTTCCTGGAATGATATCATATACCTGAATTAACAGTGTCAATAGAGAGGACAGGATTCAGGAGAAGACAGTAAACTTATACTACCTTTAACCAGAGACAAATATGAGATGATCCTAACAAAAATAATATTCAGTTGAAAATAGAAAATTTCTGTTTGGGAGATTAAAACAAGAATTAACATTGGGATTTATCATAACTCAAAGAGAAATGGATAGAAAAAGTAATTCTGCAGAATTTTAGGTCTCAGATACAAGATGTGTGTGTGAAGGAGTTAGGGAGTATCCACCTATGAACATAAATACAGAAACACTTATGGCAGAGCTTTAACAAACCCTGACTATTAAAGAAAACATGGCAAAGTCACTTTTTAAAACATATTCATATAATCTGAACTACACAAACAGTCTTAGAAAGGCTGGAATAAAGTATCAGCTAGCAAGACAGACTCGTGGGTAAAGGGATCTGCTGTCAATCCTGTCTCCTGACTCCAATCTCCAGGATCCACCTGGTGGAAAGAGAGAATCAACTCCAGTACATTGTCCTCTGGCTATCTCTTACCTTCTATGCCCTGTGTGCAAACACACACACACACACACACACACACACAAACACAAACACACACACACTTTACATTTATATATAATAAAGTACATTAAATATCATTAAATGACATGTCCAATTGTTGAGCAAATGAAACAATACTAAGGCACTGACCTATGCTTAATTCTGGAAATGGGTTTCCTGGACTTCTCTCACCCTGTCCGTGACTCAGCCACAACTGCTGTACTTTTCCACCTCTATGATATATGCTCCTGCTCACCTTATATAAACTGCCATCCCAGCTGGACTCCCATTCAGAGGGAGCCATTCTGTGTCTTGACTTAATAAATCTCTCAAGTGAGACCTTGTTGTGTGTTGTGACTCTGTGGTAACTCTCATGCTCCCAAAATGCCTGAATACCCTTTCAGCAATTGTATTAGATACAATAAAAGACAAGATATAATTTCATATATGAAGTAGAAACATATTACATCCCCACATATTTCAATTTTGGAAAAATAAGTAAATAAGACCTAACATTTGAGACCATGATATATGAGGCTTGTTTTTCTTTGCATCAATTCACATTGCAAACTTAACATAATTCGTGAGGAAGACAGTGATAAACCTGGAATAGACATCTGCATCCCAGGTTCTCCAATCACTTGTTAGTGAGAAACAAGAAAAGAAGAGCAAAAACTAGATTTCAACACTGTAAAGCATATTACAATGTCAGTGTTCTTTCATCCTGTGGCACTAGTATACAATGTCTCAGCTGTCCAATGCCAGCATAATCTTCTCACTTCATTCCAGCATGTATTCAAATTAGTATGATGAGCTCTCATCCATCTCTTACTTCCCAGAGTCTATGAGATGGAAAGCATCTACTCTAAAAATATAAAACTTCCTGCAAATTCAATTTTACATTAGAATTTTGAAAATGGATGTAGAACTCAAAGAATATTCCAATAGCTGCAGAAATAATATACCCTCTAATGGGAAATCATTTTAAGATGCTATTCCTACTGTTGCAGGATATTTGATTGCATTGTGAAACCTAAGAAAGTGTTAATAAAATCAACCTTCAGTCAGGAGATGGAGCCAGCAACTAGTTGACAGAATTAGCCATAGGGAGTAGAGAGGAGCCAGAAAGACAGATAGAGAGATGCACAGGAAGGAGTAAGGGGGAACTTGGAGTTTGGCAGTCTTTTTTGTTTTTTTTGGGGGGGAGGGGCTGGAGAGATTGCTCTCTTGCTGGTTCTCTGTCCAAAAAGGAAGGTCAACTGGTTCTTTCTTAGACTTTCTGAGCTCCCAGGTTTTTAGCCCAGCATCCATCTCCGGAGTCATTATTCGTAAATAGAATGGTAGAAACTTAGTTAAAAACTATACTTGGCAGCAGCAGCAGAGCAGGTGCCTGTGGGACCGAAAATCTGGCCAAGCTGTGGCCTGAACGGTGTGGTGCTTACTGTGGAGCCGGGGTCACAGATTGTAGTTAAAATATCAGTAGATTCAGGTGCAGCCACTAAGCCAACAGAAAACAACACCTACTAACGCCATCATGGCATTATACAGTACTCTTATCTGATAGCATGTAGGTATCTTCTATACAGTCTTAACAGAAATTAATAAAATACGTTGACACAATAAAAGAGCTCAGTTGACCAAAATGCCCCAGGACACAGAATAACACATGCCCTGTGTGAACTAGCGGACTAACAAGTGAATTGAATTGAGAGAAAGTGAAATATAAACTAGTTTAAGTTTTATAATTGCTTATGAAACAGGAGTTCCTAGCTAAAGGAAGTTTTTTATGATCCTAAAATATTCTGACAGAAATTACAAAATGCAGTGATAATGAAATCAAACTGTCTTTAACTCCTTAATCTCGCTTTAAAAAATAATGTCTGCATGTCTTTGAGAGAACTTGAAACCCAACGCCATAAAAAAGAATGAGGACTGTAATATTACAGTCCCTTCCTACCCCTGGTCATTTGTAATTTCATATGACTATTGGAAATGAGACAGTTCATATAAAATTACCAATTACTTGCTCCCAAAATAAGATTATTTATGCTGCAAAATCCTGTTAACAACCAAAATCTCTGTTATCATATAAATAGAATGCAACCTGTCAGATTTTATCCATCTGGCTTCCCTGTACTTACAAGCATCAATTTCAGAATCAAGGCTACAAGAAAACTCTCTACCTAATCTCTTGATATCCAGATCAACCAAGGTTAAACATACATCTATGTTTAAAATTCAAATATATCTCTCCTTAATCTGTCATCTTCCTCAAGAACAAAACAACACACACATGAGATAGATCAATAGATATAGATAATAGATAGATAGACAGATAGACAAATAGATGATAGATAGATAGATAGATAGATAGATAGATAGATAGATAGATAGATAGAGAGAGAGAGAGAGAGATAGAAATAGGGTGGGATGGAGTGAGTTTAGTTATTTTAGGTGCATTTCTGTAGTGTGCTTTTAAGTTTAAAGATATTTTCTCTTCTTTTCTAAATGCCAAGAGCTTATAAATGTGGCTTGACACTGTGTTACTAGAATTTTATTTACATTACTGTTTCTATTTTTGTTCATTTTAGTCAGAAGCATGCAGGGTAAACTATGTCCTGTGTTCTAAATTTCTGTAGAATTTAATCTGAGATACCCCAATGTGAATTCATGAATGCAATGTAACTTTTGAAGATGCAAAACAGTCTAAAGAATTTCCACAGGAAAGCTCCAGTCAGATTCTCTTTATGCCACATCTGGTATTAATGAATATCAGGAAACCTTTGATGACATAACTGAACTAGAAACTAACCTGTCAGAGACAATCCAGATAGATCTTATTCCTTCCCACCAAGCAATTTCCATGCTAGTAGTATCTTGCTGTGTTTGCTTGTCCAATGTTTTGATCTGATATCAAAGGTAGAGACTACACTAGATTAGGGATGACTCAGTATTTTAGCAAACACACACACACACACACACACACACTGAAATAGGTTCTTTCAATGATATTTTTACAGAAACACTCATCTCCTCTATCAGAGGGATGATTTATTCATTGTATCCAGACTAACCACTTAATTTGTACCTGTTATATATTAAATACACAAAATCAAAGAAGTATGAAATTAGAATAAGTATACCCTCTCAGGACCAGGATGCAGCAGAATGCTGGAGTTCTTTGTTTAGATAGGAAGAATTCTGCTAACAGTGGATACTTAATACTGAAGAAATGGCCACTTCATTAATTTTAGTGACAAATACTGAAAAGCATACAATATGGCTACTTATATAATTTTGATACATCAGTGTATCTCAGTATAGCACTCAAAGGGACAATATATAAATATCAAAACCAGAATCACATTTTTTCTAAAGAAGTGACCTTTCTCTCTTCCCATATACATGCATATGTGTGTGTACCATATGGTGTGAAATTTCAATATTTATCTGAAAAAATATAATCAATATAAATGAAGTAGATAACCTCAAGGTACAGTTAAAATATCACTAATGATATGTTGCTCAAAGAAATCTGTTGGAAATCAGTTTCCATGGAGCACAACATCATTCTGATTTTATGATTGGCATTATATACTTTAAATAGATTTTTATATGGACAAAATAACACATTACCAATAACAGGAAAGGAAAGAAAATTAAATGAAATAAGGCTGCTAATCCCCCAAATTACAAGTTATGAAAATTTGTACTTAAATTTTAAATCATCTTTACTTCTGAGCAGGATATATGTTTTATGAGAGTTACCTTATAAAGTTGATTTCAGCTGTTTAAAGCTAAGGTGAAATCTGGGATTTTGTCTTTGAAACATCTGAATATCCACTGGGGTTAAAATCTACCTGATCTTATTATTTTAGCCAAATGTTTGTATTCAGTGCACATTATGGGTTACCATAATGTATTACTTCTAGAAAAAAAAACATTCAATTTCTCTTTCATCTTTTCATTAAAACACAGGCTTTCAAATGCCTAAAATATTTAATTAAAAAAGAAATTTCTTCAAGGAAAAAAAACAGTACCATTCTGTTACATTTTGACTTGTAAAAATAAACTTGCCATATTTTTGTCTCTTTAAAAAGAATGGAATAATCATTGTGCATTCTGAATTAAGTGTATAGATACTTACTGCATATCAGATTATATAATCAAATATGAATTATTAACTGAAGTTTGTTTTTCCCTACTATTTGCCAACATTCACCATTGGCCATTTCCTCGTTGTTATGTAATTATATTCTGAACACTAATTTGTCATTGTGTAACATGAATCTTAAAGGATCTTATAACAAAAAACTTAGAGCCAGATATTGGGGTGAAAGCTGAAAGATCAGAGAAGCAGAACAGCCAGTCACTAGCTTACCTCTATGAAATCCTCAGCCTCAAGAGAGCGAGTTCCTGTTCCCTCATGCCTTATGTACCTTTCTGTATCCTGCCATATTACTGCCTGGGATTGAAGCCATGTGTCACCACTGCCTGGTTCTGTTTCTCTCATGCAGCCCACTGTAGCCTTGAACTCACAGAGATCCAGATGGATCTCTGCCTCCCAACTGACAGGAGTAAAGGTGTGTGCCACCACTGCCTGACTTCCATGTCTAATTTAATGTCTGCCTCTGTTCTCTGATCCGCAGGTAAGCTTTATTGGGGTACACAATATATTACCACAGCATTGCTTACAGAAGTCATTGATCCTGATTCTGAGTCTTTAGGATTCAAGCCCCTGTACAATTTGATGTCAGTTTACAGCTGCTGGGTATATCTAAGTCAGTATCTACCAGGCTCTGTTCTTTATCTTTTCTCAAAAACATAAACTCTCCACTACTTTACACTGGAAGCAGAACCATGGATGAAATGTCCATCACTTCAACTCTTTTCTCTCATCTATCATTCAACTTCCTTAACTATAAAGCCCAGCAGCTGAAATAACTACGTAATTAGCAAAAGGAACATGTAGAATTTCTTGTGCTAAATGTGGTCCATCTGCATGAGGGTCCTTCTGCAGCTGTCTAGATTGCATGCATGTGCAGCCACAGACAGGACCTCCATCAGCACGTATTTATATTATCTGTTACCTCAGGACTCTTGTCATTTACTCTTGACATTTCTCTCTGTATAGTCACACCATAGCATATTTTGTCCTCTGTGTGGTGATATTTTGTTTGTGATCTAACAAACAAAGCTTGTCTGAAGATCAGAATTCAGAACTAAGCTACTAGTTAGCCATAGAGGCCAGGCAGTGGTGGCACATACCTTTGATCTCAGCACTTGGGATCTCATGCCTTTAATTCCAGTAGTAGAGAGGTGGAGACAGAAAGTGATATGGCTGGGCAAAGAAAGGAATATAATGCCGGGGGAGATAGGATCTCACTCTCTTTCAGACTGAGGAGTTGGTGAGGTAAGAGGTGGTAGCTGTAGATTACTCTTCTGTCTCTCTAATCTTTCAGCATTTACCCCTATATCTGACTCTGGGTTTTTATTATTGACCAATTAGGATTCGTGCTACACCTCTGTATTCATTATCTTCATCCTTCACTCTGTTGACATACTGGATTGGGACAGTTCTTTATCCTGAAGTACTATACTGTGTATTGAGAAGGATTTAATGTCATCTCCTTCTCTGCTCATTAGAAACCATGAGTGCCCTCTCAAAATTCATTGTTGTAAATCAAAGGCAACTCCTCAAATTTCCATAAGAACACTGCTGTTCTCTGTCGATAATCACTGCTCCACTTGCTATGAGTGATGTCTGCAAAGTACAGAGGGTCTTCAAGCTGATATGCCTAAATAATCTGGAACAGTTTCTGATGTCTATAGCATCAACTCTAAAATGTCATCATCACAATTGACATCATTTTGGTTGACCCAATGTAGCCTTCTGTATCTTATCAATTTTTAACTAAGCTCAAATTTCACTTAAAGGCTTAGAATTTTATTCACAAGCTTTTCAATATTTTTGTAACTCTAATATTTTATCATATTCTTTGGCCACATATCTCTCTTACCATTTTCATATTCCTGATGTGTTAGATTTTAGGTTAATTTAACATATCATCATCTTACCTATTCTTACTTTACCACACACATATTATTGATCCCTTTCTGCCTTGCATAACAAGCATTTTGTGTAAATGCTCTGTCACTAAGTGTAAGTAATTAAGAAAGATTGATGATTTCAGTTGTTTGAGGCATTTCCAAAACCTAAAAGGAGTCCATCTTAGTGACATTACATTGAAGCAATAAAAAATTTCTTGCAAGCATATGTTCAAATATGAGAAGATCAAAGTAGTAAACTTCCATTATGTCTGTCATTTGTCATGTCACTCATAAACTGTAATTGTGTACCATTTTCTCCAAGTTTAATTTGGTATTATAGTCTATGCAAGTTTGAGACACATGGAAGATTTATTATCCATATCAGTGTTATACTGCTTAATGTATATTAGGTATTTATACATTTTTATTAAAAGAAATAAAATGGATAGAAGAAAAAAATCAAGACAGAGAAGAGGAAGAAACAGAAAATGTTTCTATGTAACTTGAAATCTTTCAACACATGAAATACAGATTAATATTTAGGAAATTGTCCTTTCTTCTGTCCATAGACTGACCATCCTATGATTAGGATCTTAATGACCAACATTAGTAAGTGTAATAATAAGAGCATACGCTGACCAGCCTAGCGCATTGGCACACACCAGCACCAATCCCTGCTCTTCGAGTTTGAGGAAGATTGCAAGCTGGAAGACGGCATGGACTACAGAGTAAGACACTGTTGAAGAAGGGAGGAGGCTAGATCTTCTAGTTGCTCACCAAGCACTTTTTACACACTGTGCCTTAGACGTCTTCGAAGGACTAACACATTCTAAATACTCCTGAAGATTTGGATATACTATTTTTGTCGATTTAATAAGTTTTGTAATTCTAATTGCAAAATACTGTACCTATATGGTACATTGCCATTTTATATATTACTGCCCAATTTTTGAATCATAAAAACCATATTAAGTTCACAAAGTACTTTTGTCTACATGTTTATAATCCTTTCTTTCAGCTTTTTGAAATGTACAGTACATGATCTACATCTGATCTCATCCTTCTCTGCTGTAGAACACCATAAGTTAATGCCCCTCCCTTTCTCTCCACCACCATCCATAGTGATATCACCTAAAAGCATTTAGTTTACCTCATCCTGATGCATATGCATTCAGTAATATGTGATGTAAGACTTTTCCAGCCACAGGTATTAGATTGTATAAGAAAGAAAGAACACCTTTGCATTTAATGCCTCATCTTATTGAACGTACAATTTCCTTTTTATTTAGAAAAATATTATAAATTGAATCATACCCTTGCATAAATGCCCATATGGTTTTCATTGTATGGAGACACCCTTTGAACATCTGAACATGCTCTTATTCAGAGAAGACAAGGACTCAAATATGTCCTTCACTGATGTGTTGACTGAGAATTCAAATGCACAGTTCCTCACGATTACACTTTGATTATGAATTTAAATCTCTTGAAGTCCATCTGTTCATCAAAGTGTAATTTACTGTCAAGTCCAATAAGTGACAGAATATTCCTTTCCTTTACGTCTGACCTTGTTTTTGGCACAGAAGAAGTTGATTCAAATATGACCAACTTTCCCCCGACAGCTGGACGATTGTTCACTGCGGCCAAATGAGAAATCTGTCGCAGGGAAGAGACAGGCTCGTTGCACCACATATTTTACCATTCTACAGTGTTCTTTTGAATGCATTTATTACTCCTCACATTTCCCTTTGCTGTATTTAATAATTTTCTACCTTTATGCTCTGTTAGTCCTATGAAATGCATACATCACATATCTGACAAGTTTTGATATATAACCTGTGTCTCGGGCTTGTTATATTTTTAAGTGAAAATTCCAGCTTCTTTTCCCTCGTGTTTCTCTACTTTGAAACATCTAGTAGGCTGTAATTTTGCCTCTAGTTTGAATCCAAGTCATAGCTTAAAAACAAAAAAGTTCCTACTCATTGCACATGAGGGCTCTTTCCCGAGTGATGAATGTCATGTTTTAAATTTGCCCTTACTTTTCTTAATGTATTTTAATTTATTCTTTGGGGATTTCACAAAACATATCCACCTCCTCCCCCCCCATCCTACCACCAAAGAGAAAAACCACTGGTAGAATTTAAATCTCAGTTAAAATTCTAGAATATCATTTGAATCACTTTTATGAGAAGCATAATTGTCTGGTTAATCATGATGAATAAAAAGTATCTGGACTTTCTCTTTTCATGACTTCTATTCTCCAGAGTTAACTGGCATAGTCATGACTTGATTCTTCTTCCAATGGGTCAATTGATGGTCAGTGGTAGCCACAATGTGTGGATCATTTCCCTAATATTACTTCACCATGTGAGAATGGTTTGATCTCACATCCTTATAAGAAGTGTGTGCATAGAGTGCACATTACTATTATAATATGCCATTTCAATTATTCTGTTTTGCTAATAATCATTACCATCTATCTCTTATTGTGACTGTTCTACATTTTACTACATATGTGGAAATAGGGTTGTCTCTCTCTGTCTCTCTGTCTGTCTGTCTGTCTCTCTCTCTCTCTCTCTTTCTCTCTCTGTCTATAGGAACATTATAGTTCTTTGACTGTCATATAAGAAATTAAGCTTCTTCTGTATAGCCTGGAGGATACGTCATAAGTTAAGATTAGAATTGTTTATTAGTTATTGGTTTGGAGTAGTGTTTGGTACGTGGAATTTCCCTATTTTTGATAACATCTGAACAATGCTATTAATGATAATTAATATCATTAATATTGGATGATCAAAGGGTATATCTTGTAATGTATTTTCATTTTGACGTCCTTAAGGTTTAAATGTATTTGAGCAATTGTTTGATTTTGTAAAATGCATTGAGTTAATTTATGTCACTTTGTTAAATTCATTGTATTTTATAAAATCAAACATGATGTGGAATATAACAGGCAGATATTTATTCTTCAATCAAGAAAAATACATAGAACTACAAATGTGAGGTCATTTTCATCTCTCTCCCTCTCTCTCTCTCTCTCTCTCTCTCTCTCTCTCTCTCTCTCTCTCCCATTCTTTTGCAAAGACTGCTAGTTATTTAGCCTTGTGTCAAACATATCCAAGATTACAATGTTGTCTGGTTACATATCAAGTAGTGCCAAAGAAAAATTGAGTGCTAAATTATGGGTCACACTAAGAGTAGAATAGCTACCTCCATAGGAAAAAAATTCAAAATTTTCTCTAAAAATAGATCCAGTTGAATCCGTTGATTGTCTGTAGCTCTTTATCTAGGAGTGGACCTGTAGCTAGAGTTTTCCTGCCTGGCCCACGGTCAGGATAAATCTCTTTCACCTGCCAGTCCCACAGCCGCTCGGACCCAACCAAGTAAACACAGAGACTTATACTGCTTACAAACTGTATGGCCGTGGCAGGCTTCTTGATAACTGTCCTTATATCTTAAATTAATCCATTTCTATAAATCTATACCTTGCCACATGGCTTGTGGCTTACCGGCATCTTTTCATGCTGCTTGTCCTGGCGGCGGCTAGCAGGCACTCCCTCCGCCTTCCTGTTCTTTTAATTCTCTCTGTTAGTCCCGCCTATACTTCCTGCCTAGCCACTGGCCAATCAGTGTTTTATTAGCAACACATTTGCCATACAGAACATCCCACAGCATGGACCCTTGTGTAATTGCCCTCCTTCTATGTTGGCGTGTTGACTAGTATTGTCGTGATGTAGGTATTGTTTAGGCAACCATATTGCTGAGATCTCATTGGTGAAGTCTCACTGTCATTTCTAGAAGACACTGTCTGGCTGTATGTGTCCTAATCCTTCAGCTCTTACAATCTTACTACTCCCTCTTCCTTGATGTCCTCGGTAACTTAGGTGTAAGAGCTGCATTGCAGTTGCGTCAGTTGGGGCTGAGTACCCATGGTCACTTATTCTCTGCACTACGACCAGCTGTGTATCAATTTAAAAGTCTCTGTCTGATGCAAAATGAAACCTTTTTGAATAACAATGAACATTCAACACATCCAATGAAAATAGAATATTTTTTAAATATGAAAAATCATTGTACTATGCGATTTTCTCTGTGTAAGTGGTTGTGAAAGTCACTGTGCTTTACTTCTTCTGGAAATCAATCAAGGGCATCAAGTAGAATAAACCTGGATTACATAAGTTCATAAAAGGAACAAAAACTCTTGTTTTAACAGGACTTTTGTACAGTTCAAAAGGATAATAAAACCACACACTGTACCACACGATGGAAGACAGTGAATTGTGTGGGGACAAGTACAGCAGGTAAAGAGAACATATGATGAGACTGAGAAAGGACTGGGCCATCAAGAAGATGCAATGGACATTTTCTAGACTCTTCCAAATCCATGTGTCAAATAAAACCCTAATCCTGAAGTGCTGATATATGAAAACAGTGCCTTTCTGAGCCACTTAATCATGAACACTGGTAATCAGATTGGTATTTTAAACAAGAGCTGAAAGACAGCATGCCTCTACCCTCCATGGTTTGTTCATGGCAATATAAACGGTAAAGTGCAAAGTGAGAAGGGTCTTCGCATGAGCCACAAAGTCTGCCAGACTCCTGTCCTCTAGAACCGTATGAAATAAGTGTTTGTTGTTGAAATAACATAGGCGGTGGTAGGTTCTCATAGCTGTCTGATCTAAGACAGGTTGACTTGATAAGAAAATGATTTGGAGGCAAGAACTTGAGAGACCGGCACCAGATGGAAGAAACAGCTAGTGGAAAGCCTAGAGGACAGTACTTCCTGAGGCAGCTGGAGTACAGTGTCATACACAAGTCCTACTTCCATGGGGAATTATCAAGATTGACCCCCGATTTAAATCATTTTAGGAAACTTAAAAATAAATGTACAGAGTACAGTGCATTTTTAACATAACCTGTTAAACTTTTGCATTTTCTGGATCTAAAGCTGTTTTCTTCAGTTTACTTGATGACAATCACAGAATGCATGCAGCATATAGTGGGGGCGGGGGGGGGGGGGGGGGGAGAGGGGGTAAGCTGCCTGATCTGCCAGCAACTAACTCAGATCTTCACTACTTCAAAATATGACTTGACATTGTTTTGCAAATCAATTCATTAGATTCCTAGGAGGGTGTGTTTACACAGTTATCACCATTTTCTCATCTATTTTCATTTTCATTTTAAATTCAGGGAGAAATAAGAATGACTGGATATTTTATTAACTTAAAAGAAAATCAAGGAAGTGTTGATATATGGAATTGCTATGTTTAATTCTCATCAGCTTCATTTATTGGAATAGAGTAAAGATGAACTTGGAATCAAGGACACTTAAAATATCACAAGATCGTTGGGTTTCTTTCGAGAGTTGAGAGTTGTATTCTTAGATAAAACATGGCTGACGCTTGACAACATTGCTCATTCACAGGGCAAACAGCTTGTTCTGTTTATTTAGCCTCTGAAGTAGACTGCACCTCTGCATTGGTGAAGCTCACAACTTACCTAACTTTACATCATAACTTCCATGATAAGAAATCTATTCCTAGTTAGAACCATGGACAAATTTCAAGGTTGCAAGTATAATCTGTTGGAAAATTTTCATTAATAATTACAAGTTACTTAAAAGCATATTAAAGACTGTAATTACATAGCATATCATAAAATAGAATTTTTCACAATGCCCATTTCATTCACCCAAAACTTTTGCCCATAATTATTTGAGAAAAGTTACAATTAGGTAGATACGTATATAGACTGAATTACATGCACATTTAAACTTACTCATGATTTTTACTCAACATAACATATCAGTATGTTTTGAGAGTAAATAATATGAATAAAGACAAATATACTAGTAACATCGTCTAGTAAAGTGACTGTGGCAAATGGCATATGTAATTATCAACTACAAATAAGAGGAAGGAAGCCAAGATTTGCAAGATAACTTTTGTTCAAAAAGTGGGAAAACAATTAGATACTTATTAAGCAATTAACTCTAAAGTAAATTGCTCATATGAACTTTCATTTGATACTTAGAACACATGCTACAAATCTGTATATGATAATAAATGGGCACATTTTTAATAGCAAATATTAAAACACTTTTATACACATGTTTATTCTAACATGCAGAGTTATGCTGAAGAACTGATGCCTTATGAGATAATCTCACAAATGGATGATATGTAGATGACTCATGTAAGGAATATGCTTTAAAGCTATGAAGAGAATTAAGTTAGAAAACAATAACAATTGTATACTATTTAAGATATTTTGATATGCATTTTTGAGCAGGATATCAAATAATTTGATGGTATACTTCAGCTTATCTATGAAGATTTATAAGTTCACCACACTTAAGGGGAAATATTCTATATACTTCTGGAATTACATAAACTAGGGCTAGAGTGATGGTTCAAATGGTTACGGCACCTGCTGTTCCTGCAGAGGACTGTGGTTTGGTTCCATCACCAATATTGCAGCTCATAACTCCTTGTAACACAAGTTACAGGGAATCCAATGTCCTCTTCTAGTCTCTGCAGACACTAGGTATATATGTGGCATATATATACATTTAGAGAAAACATGCATAGTAATAAAATAAAAATAAGTCTTAAAAATATAAAATAAAATGATATAAGCTCAGAGTAGAGTCTGAAGTTTGTTTTGAAGTGAGGAATCAAAAAATTTTTTTTCTACGCTGAGGTGGACAGTCACATGATCTCCACATGGATTGAATTACCAAAGTTCCTTCAAGCAAAACTACTTTGCCTCTCTTTTCCCCTCTGTTAAAAACTCATTTATTTGATTTCATTTCAGCATTTGAATAAGAGGTGAACAAAATCCCACAGTTTTACTCTAGAGAAGGAAGGAGTTTCTATCACAAAACATTAGCACAAGGATGTTCCAAATATCATGCTATTCTCTGAAATTACGGTTTCTTATGATAAGTGATATAAACCAGGTACAGAAAAACAAATGGTGTGTTCTCACTGAAATGTGAGACTGAGAAATTAACACAGCTGAACTTCACAACAGAATGGCGATTACTGGAATATGGTGTGGGAACTGGGTTACTGGGAATGGCTGTCTAAGTTCTTTTTCTATGGCTGTGATAAAGTAACTGACAAAATCGAGGTAGGGAGAAAGGGCTCACGTTAGCTCACATTTCTAGGCATTATCCATCATGGGATTCAGTTCCTGGCAGCAAGAGCTTTAAGTAACTGGTCACATCTAATCCACAATCAAAAAGGGTGACAATGCAAGTTTCTACCAAGCATTCTTCCTCCATTTACACAGTCCAGGATATTACCAGGGAATGTCCTACCTGAAGCATGTGAGGCATCCCACCTCAGTTAAAGCAATCAAGATAATCTCCCTCAGGTATGCCTAAAGCCTTGTCCTGATTTGAGGGAATAAAGTTTATCTTTTTTATCACTCTACCTTGACCTTTAATTAGAAGACAAATACATTATTAATAAAACCACTGACTATTTTCAGCTCAATAAAATAAGCATTTGGATCTGGAAGAACTGAGTTTACATGAACAGTATATTAGAAGATAAAATACAAATCCGAAGGAATATATTGTTCAAACCATGTTGCATTTCATTTATGCCATTGGAGTCCAAGAGTATAAGCAGATCAACTTGGTTTAAAATATTGGATTGATTTTTTTACATAATAAGGACACATAAATACTATTGAGGAAATACCGAAAAATCCCCTAATTTTGTTCCTTCTGAAAATGAAGGAGGTTACACTTTGATTCAATTGATGAGAAGGGACTGGATATGAGGTGCTAATTAATGATTTGGTGTGCACCATCCTAAACTGTTTTCCTGCTGTTCTTTCTGTCCTTTCTACTAAAAGCCAGCAGGCTTGGGCTTCCATTTCCCAGATGTAGGACAGCATTTCTACTTCTGCCTGCCAATAATGCTTTGTGATCTGATATGTGAGCAAGTCTTTCTCAAATGGCTTTTGAAGAAACTCTTAGAAGTTTGAACATCATAAAATTTCTTAAAAAGCTAATAAGGCCCTTGAACCAATTCACCTACACCATCTGAGCTTTTCAGACATGATTGGTGTCCTTTGAAGACAATTAAAGAAAGAGAGAAGGTAATGGGCAAAAAATCTCATTCATCACAGGGAAAGCACAGAACAACCAATTTGGAAATTTAAGTAAATTCATATATATCAGTATAAGTTTAACTTTATATGTAGATTTGGCTGGATGCTCCTCTTTAGTTCTATATGCTTAATTCCTAAAAATAAGACCATAGAGAAAAAAGACTGCCCAATTAAGATGTTTTTGCTTATGTATTATACCAGCACCTATTCTGCACACACATTTGGTGCATTTTTAATTTATTTATCATATCTGCACATACAAAAGAAATATGTTATACAGCTCTGTTATCATTAATACATATTTCATAGGTGAGGAAGTAAATTCCAGGATGCAAAATGACTTGTTCAATGTCTAGAACTGTTACACAAATAGTACAACATTCCCATTATAAGTTTTGTCTATAACTTTGGGCTACTGTATTGCCCAGTAGAAGTAGTTTCAAACAAGAAGGAAAATTCAGATCTTTCAATTCCTTTAACACAAAACAAAGCTATTTGGAAATGATGAAAACATGTTGATGCAACTGTAATGACTGAATAATAATGCTAAGAGCTTTGATAAGCCTTGACCAAAAAAAGGTAAGATTCAGATCCATCTTATTATGTCAGTTGTCAAAAAATTGAATTTAATAAATTAAAAAGGAAAAATATGCTCCTGATTGGAAAGTTCACAGTTTACCCCTGTCTCTAGTCATGTTAATGAACTGTATCTCATTTTTATGAATAGATCCTATGAGCATTTCTGAGACAACACCTTGAAATACAATTGTTAGGCTAGGCAATAAATATTACAATACCAAGGCTAGGGGACAGCTGAAAAATTAGTTGATTCGAGTAGAGATTCAAGGATTCTCCACAGAAAATTTCCCAGATGCTACAAATGGCAAAATATAAAGACATAGCTTTCTTTCAAGGAAAACAAGGACACTTTCAGCACAGAGCCAGCCTCATGTTCTAAGACATGAATATAGAAAGTGTGGTTGGGATATAGAAATTGTTTCTCGAAGAAAACCCGTGGTTGTTGGCAGGATGTTTGGGAAGTAGCAATATTCCACTTGTTTCAGTTACTGCTCATATACTGAGTGGGCAAAGGTATGATCTGAAACCAAGAGAGACATTACTTACGAATGGCCTCGTTCTGGGAAGAGATAGGCCTGCAAATGACTTGGAATTTATTATGATTTATTATGGGTCGTTATTGGGAAGTATGACGATATGTAAAGTGATAGTCCCCACTTTTGCTTACATATATTTCTTACATTAAACATTTGCATATTTAGCATAAATAAAACACATAGACAGAGGGAGAGAAACAGACATATGAGAAAGAGATGGGGGAGGGAAGGAGGGAGGGAGAGAGACAGAGAGAGAGAGGGAGAAAGAGAGAGAGAGGGAGAAAGGGAGAGAGAGAGAGAGAGAGAGAGAGAGAGAGAGAGAGATCCAGTCCAAGGAGTCTCTCTTCCAGATAATTTCCTGCCCTGAATCGATTGTCTGGTTCTGAGACCTGTTTATGGTATCCTGTTTCTATTACAGAAATTGACTAAGGTTGAAATTTCATTTAACTTTTCTTTACTGTCATTACTTTTTTATATTCCAAGTTATGTCATGGGCAGGTTACATAGGACTTAGCAACATATATTTCAGACACTATGGGTAGCTATCACTAATTACATTTAAGGATTCCTTCTCTAAAAAAAATAAAGCAAAACAAACCACAACAAACTCCACTCCCTCAAATAGTTTCTTCTAAGATCTTCTCTCCAAATTTCTACACTGTCTGTTTTAACACCGGGACTGGAAACAACTATGATTAAACAAGTTGAAGAAATCAGGAGACACAAGATGATGCACAACTGGACAATCTGTTGTGTTCATGGTAATTTTCCAAGGATCATCCTATCTGACCTTGAAGGAAATTATTCAACTTATTTACTCAGTCTCTCAGAATATTTAAGGATTAGTTTTAATTGATAGAGTTAAAGATTATCATATATATATGCATATATAATATATATGCATATGTATATGTCTCTATAAAAAGAGACAAAGTTAAATATGTATGCTGATTTTTCTTTTTATGACTAATCAGTTTGTATGATGGAATATTGCAGCACATGCACACAGGCTTGCATTTTGTAAAATAGCTGAACTTTCACTATACTTCCTGTCTATTCCCTTCCTTTATCTGAATATAGTTGGTTAAAGTCTTAAAAAGTCTGGAAGGAGAAAAGAGAAAACAGCAAAGAAAGGAGCAATAAACAAAAAAAGAATTCACCATAGGAAAAATACTGTGCATGGCCTTCCCTGTTCTTTGCCTTCATTTTCTTCCCCCTTTGACAAAAGCCAGGCAGTAGCTTTCACATTTAGATAATTCTTATAACACATTTGCTGTGGGATAGTCTGTATGTCAAACATGTTGCTTATTGGTCAATGAATAAAACACTGATTGGCCAGTGGTCAGGCAGGAAGAAGTATAGGCGGGACAAGGAGGAGAGAATTCTGGGAAGTGGAAGGCTGTGCTGGAGACACTGCCAGC
>CABHPH010058741.1:0-19787 GCA_902168325.1 Peromyscus nudipes | reverse complement strand
AAAAAAAAAACAATACTGCACTGGATGACAGAATAACTTTTTGATAGATGAATAAAAAAATCCCAAGAAAATCCATAAAACAATATTTTGGCAGACTTCCATAAATGAACAAAGAGCAAAACTAAGGGTACAAATAAATAACCTTATACTTGAAGGTTTACTGGACACAGGTACGAAAGTGATTATAATTATACCAGAATCATGGCATCCATATTGGCCTCTTCAGGAGATAGACATTCAATTTCTAGGGATCGTAATTCTATCTCAGGTAAAACAAAGCATGAGATGGGTTGAATGCATAGGGCCAGAAGGACAGCTAGGAAGGCTGAGGCCATATTTGGCTAATGTAGCTGTAAATCTATGGGGCCATGATCTGCTACAACAATGGAATACCCAGATTAATATTCCTCCAATCTCAGAAGGTGGACCATAAACCAATTCATATTTCTGGGAATAAGATTATAAGACACTATAAAAAAAACAGACACCAACCATTCAGGCTATACATAAACAGGGCTCAACAGCTATTGAACGCTCAGAGGTACCAATGGCCCCACCCTTAAAATGGCTAACTGACAAACCTGTCTGGGTTGGGCAGTGACCTATGACAAAAGAGAAGCTACAGGCCTTAGAACAGCTGGTCCAGAAGCAGTTAAATGCTCAATATACTGAAGAATCTACCAGCCCTTGGAATTCTCCCATATTTGTTATTAAAAAGAAATCTGGAAAATGGAGAATGCTGACAGATCTGAGAGCCATAAATAAAGTAATTCAGCCTATGGGCCTTCTACAGAATGGGATGCCCTTGCCCTCTCTGTTACCTAAAGAATAGCCTATTATAGTTACTGACTTAAAAGACTATTTCTTTACTATACTTCTACAAGAAAAGTATAAAGAAAAATTTGCTTTCACAATACCTACTTACAATAATTCTCAGCTAGTCAAGAGATATCAATGGAAGATTCTTCCACAGGAAATATTAATTAGCCCCACCCTGTGCCAATATTTCATGAAAAAAACCATTGGAAATAATTTGTGTACAATTTCCACAATCTATAATTTACCATTATATGGATGATATCTTATTAGCTGATTCAAAGTTAGATACTTTAGAAAGCATATTTGAAGAAGTAAAGAAAGTTTTACCTCACTGGGGATTACAAATTGCTCCTGAAAAAAAATTACAAAGAGGGGATTCTATTAATTACTTAGGATATAAGATAGGTCTACAAAAAATTAGACCCCAAAAGGTACAAATCAGGAGAGATTGATTGCAGACTCTTAATGATATTCAAAGATTGTTAGGAAACATTTCCAACTTACACTATTGAGATACCTAAAGATGAACTGGTACATTTGGCCAGTACCCTAGGTGGGGACAAAGACTTAAATAGTCCAAGAGAGATATCAGCTGAAGCTGAGAAAGAATTGGCTCTAGTAGAAAAGAAAATACAAGAAGTACATGTGGATCATGTGAATCCAGAGCTTAACTACATTCTGGTCATAATACCCTCTAGACTATCCTCTATGAGGATTTTGATGCAGAGGGAAGATATTATGTTGGAATATATATTTCTACCACATAAACCAAGTAAGAATTTAAGACATATGTGAGAAAGATCTCTGATTTGATTTTAAAAAGAAAATTAAGACTTCGCCAATTGACAGGAATGGATCCAGCAGAAATTGTAGTACCTTTAACTAATGAGGATATCTCCTCCTTATGGAAAGATAATGAATATTGGCAAAGAGCTTGCAGTAATTTCTGGGGGAAAATTAACAACTGTTATCACAAAAGCAACAGAATAAAATTCATTAAAAAAAAACTTGAATGGGTCCTTCCTCACATTGTATGTCAGAAACCAACCTCTGGAGTCCCCACATTCTATACTGATGCAAATAAATCAGAAAAGGCAGAATATAAATCAAGAGATTTAAGTAAAGTGATTCAAAGCCCTTACAATTCTGCACAAAAGTCAGAATTATATGTCATTCTTATGGTACTTATGGACTTCACAGATCCTCTCAATATAGTTACTGACTCTCAATATGCAGAGAGAGTTGTTTTACATATTGAAACTGCTGAATTTATTCCCGACAAAACAGAATTAACTTCACTATTTATGCAATTACAGGAAATAATCAGAAATAGGAAACATCCTATATATATAAAACACACATCAGATCTCATACAGGTCTGCTAGGTCCTCTAGCACAAGGTAATGACGAGATTGATTGGTTATTAATAGGAAATGACCCAGAGGACTCCGAATTTCATAAAAAAAAATGTAAATAGCAAAGGTTTGAAAAAGGACTTTTCCATCACTTGGCAACAAGCCAAGGAAATAGTTTAAAAAAATGTCCTACTTATTCCTTCTATAACCAAACTCCATTACCTGCAGGAAGTAATCCCAAAGGTATACAAAGAAATGGAATTTGGCAAATGGATATGTTTCATTTTGCAGAATTTGGAAAATTAAAATATGTACACCACACCATTGATACCTACTCAGGATTTCAATGGGCAACTGCTTTGAGTTCTGAAAAAGCTGATTCTGTAATTACACACCTAGTAGAAGTTACGGCCATCATGGGAATACATGTACAAATTAAGACTGACAATGCTCCAGAATATGTCTCTAGTAAAATGAAAAGTTTATTCTTGATTCCTTAAAACCCTTCCTTACATATCATGTCATCTTAAACTTTAAACTTTTTGATATTAATAATGTTCAAGTTTTACACAGTGAAAAGATAAATCTTTCCAATAGTGATCTCTGAAGTCTTCAGAAGTTGAGGCCCCACAACAATGACTCTACCCAGTCCATAATGATGACATTGAGCCACTAAATACCACTCAATGATCAGCTTTAGACTGCAAGCTCTTCAGGACAGTTCCAAGATGAGATGGTCCATCATATTACACTTCTATTACACTTCTAGCCAGAACTTCAGATAAACCTTACCCATTACTTTGAGACTGGCTACTAATGTTACAGCTAGTCCTTATAAGATTTAACCATTGTTTTAACTTTCTTACAAGATCCCACAGAGACACCATCGCCGCCTAGACAATAGGAAGCAATTTTAAGAAAACAACTCCCCCCTCTCCCAAAAGGTTTCATTTTCTCGAGGTTATGGATAATTTTCATCTGTTAGGGGTTGGTTATAAGTTGTAATAGGGTTGGGGGTGAAACAATAAAGTTTAGACTCAGGATTCTCCTTTGGAAAAGAAAAAAGGGGAAATAGGATAATAAGGTAGACTATTGTATCTACTTGCAAACTAAATCAGTAACTATCAGCTTCAGATAATTTGCATTGGTATGGATTCTTGTATATTGATATAAATATAAAATTGTTTTTCTATTTCTGTTTAAGATAATTTGTATACTGATACAAATACAAAACTATATTTGTCATATTGTACATATGTTCCTACTCCTGTTTGAAATATTTTGTATATTGATACAAATGTAAAATTAAATTTGTCATACTGTATGTATATTCTACCTCTGTTTAGGATATTTTGTATATTGATACATATTAAGGATATTGTTGTCATATTGCACTATACATTTCTACCTCTGATTAAGATATTTTGTATATTGTCACAATTTTGAGGTCATTGTTCTTTTACTGTACAGCTGTTTACAGATTGTTTACTTTTATAATGTGAAGCCTTAGTCCTTAAGTTATTTAGGTTGTTAAGAACTACAGGTTTATAGTCACTCATGCTTGAAATAATCATAGTCATGTAGTCAGGTTTTCCAGATATAAAGAAATGTATATCAGACATATAGGTAATCTTCAAACACTTCATAGACCTAGAGAATATGGCATTTAAATGTTTTGATCACTTAGAATTCTGTTGACATGAGACACGATCACTCCTGGCAGTACCACCACTGATCTACTCCCAAGAGAATGTTGGGCTTTGAAGACACTCCATATGGAAGTTTGTCTTCTTGGCAAAAAAAAAAAAAAAAAATTGGCCTGATGGTCAAAGAACTGCCCCTGCCTTAGCTGCTGACAGTATGCACTATGTCATTTCCAGACAAGCAGGACACAAGGAAAAGTGACTGCTGAACCTTGCCAAGACAGGGTAAGATGGTCTTTCAAAATTCCTGCTTCTGAAAATGGTCTGTCAGATATTCTAGGTCTGTAGCCAAAATTTGATGCCCCAATGGTACTGAGAAACATTAGGTGACTATCCAGGCTGTCAGTTGTCTCTGTCAATTCTTGAAATTTTTTGGAAGTTGCTTGTTTGCTTGTTTGCTTGCTTGCTTGCACTTCTTGTTTACTCAGGTAATACTATTTTCCTTCTCAGGTCTTTGATGGGGTTGAAGACTAGATAGTTACAGTTACAATCCTCTCATATCTTAGCTAAGAACATATTAGGTACTAGAGTTAGATTCTTCAAGATAGGACAGCTATTGGAGTAATCTCTTTAATTTGCCATGTATCTATAGTCTGGATATTTAGTATGTGTTTCCTGTTTGATGTTGTTCTTGTTGGTTGTATTTCCATTTTTGTTTATGTTTTACATTTCCCCTTTCCTGGACAATACTTAATAATCATTCCTATCATATATTGTTTTGTATTAGGTTTAGAACTTCCTTATGTAGACAAAAAGCAGAGATGTAGTGGGCATTCATTCCACCTATGACCTTGGGGTACCAGCCCCTAGAGCGTGGCCTCTTAGCTAGCTTGAGATCTGAGGAGCACGTACGTGAGGCTCCTTCTCTCTCTCATGTTCTTGGGTGGTGGACCCAAGACTGAATCTGGTGGCATGAAGTAATGCAGGACTGGTTCTCAGCCTTCCAGGACTCTGTGATGGATTTGCCATATTCTGTGTTAGTGAGTTGTTTCCCTAAATATAATTCTTCAATAAATAGTTCAGTTTTGGTTACTTGTGGACTTTCTGAATTAGAAAGTCATACAGTTCTGCACCCCTGAAGAGAGTTGATACTCTCTGACTTTCAGAATTTTGTTCATTTTTAGTAATTCTATACTAGTGTCTCAGTGTGTAGTTTAGTTTTCAGCTCCTTGGTTTACTCACTGTGGATTACAGGTTGGAGACTTCTTCCCATACACTGGAGCTATCTTGCTTTGTAACTACAGGTTAGCAGTGGCTTTGGCACTCCTCTGAAAATCATTTCTCGTTGTTTTCTCTGGGTTCTTCTAAGAACACAGACGTCTTTGCTTGTCTGAAGTTTAATATGATTAACAATATGTATCTTTCTTTCATTTATTTTTTCCACTTGGCATTTGTACATCTCTTAAATTTATATAATGTTATCTACCATCAATTCTAGACATTTTTATCTATTCCTTCTTCAAACACTGTTTCTTCTAGAGACTCCATCCATCATTTAAATTTCACTATGCCCTTCATGCATTTTCCTTTTCCTTTGTAAAGCTCGTGTATTGCCTCTTCACATTTTCATCTCCAGTTCATTTCTTTCTGCTTCCACTATATTTAACCTGCTATTAAACTCATTTATGGGGTTGTAAATTTCAATGCACTGAATTTTAATGTCTATATGCTTTATAATTCTAATATGTGATATCTTCATAGTGTTTGGCGTTCTAAAAATGCACTGCAGTGTTTGCTTCTTTAAACACAAGGAACACTATTGCTTTACAGGTTGTGTCAGTTTCAATGTGTGGGAGCTGTGTAACCCGGCTGCAGCATGGTCCAGTCGAGAGGAAACCTGCTGCATCCCCAGCCTGCACTCTCAGAAGGACCCCGCTGTGTTTCTTCAGTTTACATTTAGCTTTGCTTATTAATCCTCTCACTCATCTTCTATAATGCTGCATTCCATGGGGCAGGGCTTTTTAAAACCACTGTGTTAGCAACAACCACAACAGCACTCTGTGTCCAATCCTTTAGGAATCATTAAGTCAAGAAAGAATCAACCCACTACTGAGCATTCCAGGAAAACACTTCCCTGTGGTCTTCAGCCATTTATAACAGTGAAGCCAACACAAAGTGCCCCATGGAAAAGAAAGGAGTTTAATAAAAATATTAATTATTTTGAAACGAAGATATTTCCTTAAAATTATGTCATTTTAGCAAAAATGTATAAATAATCCTGTTTGACTCCACACTTTGGCTAACAATGTATATTCCCAGTCTTTTAAATATTTGTTGTTTTATAAAATATGACATATCAAAATGTGGAAATTTTCTATTGATTAAATAATTATCAAGGTCAAACCACTATTAGTCATTTGTGGTAGTTCTTCATGAAATTGGTGATTTTCTTTGTTCATATTTTCTCCTGTTGGATTGTTCTCAAATTTTCTATTTATTTATGAAAATATATATGAAGTATTACATTTTATATATTACAAAGTATATTAATTATAAGAATTGAAAATATTTTCTTAACTTGATATGTCTCATTTTATTACATCTTTTACTTTATAGATATAGTAAAAAATTTTGTATCTATATTCACAATCCTGCATGTCTTATATTTTATGGGTTTGTGTCACAAAGTAAATTTTATTATATAATCTTACAAATAAATAAAAACATCACATACCAAAATTAACTGGACCCAAAGCATATATAACTCAATGAATGTCTATACAGTTACAGTAGGCATTTGGATTGGGAGATGTAGAGCTTCACATTAAATTTTACACTTTCAATATATTTTATGTATCCACCACCAAAACAAAAAAAAAAACTCCATGACAGATTTAGAACTAGGAAAAAATCAGTCTTTTATCTTTTCGTAACTTGTGTCTATAACCTGCATTCAGTCTTTCTTCAACCCCTTATATCTGGTTCTCTCTTCTTCATATTATACTGCAACACCATGTACATTTGTTTACCCATAAAAAGACACTATTGGCTAGATTTCATATGAAGGAGAGCATTCAATAGTATACTTCTGAAACATCCATTTTCCTGCAGATTTTTAACTTTCATTTTGCTCTAGTGTTGAGTAGCATTCACACATATATTTTTTCATTGCCCATTCACCTGCTGCTGATAGACAACTTTCTTTCCAATGCTTTGCTATAGTGAATAAGGCAGCAATAGACATGGGGAGGGGGTACAAATATCTCTACGATACAGTATGGAGCTCTCGGGGTGTATGTCCGGAAGTTAAGTAGTGTGGTCATGAGGTAGTTCTAGTTATATTTTTGAGAAATATAGAAACAGATTTCCACAATGGCTGTATTAATGTGCACTCCCACAAAGAGTGAGTAAGTGTCCCTTTCTCTCCACATGCTCACCAACACTTGTCAAATGGTTGGTGAGAGCTATTCTGATTAGGGTGAGGTGGGATTCGCAAAGTACTTCTAGTTTGCATTTCCCTGATGGCTGGGGATACTGAACACTTTTAAAAATAGTTACTGTCCATTTGTGTTTCTTTTTCTCTTTGAAAACTGACTGTGCAGTTCATTTGCTGATTGGCACTTTTATTCCCTTGGCATTTGTTTTCTGTGTCATAATTATAAAGAAATTTCATATTCCAAGATTAAAATATTATTCTCCAATACATTACTTCATTATTTAATGTTTTATACTTTTACATTTTCAATTTACTATAACTTAGTTATTTAAGTAGGAAGCTAACCCTTTTCAAAGGGAGTTTTTTCAACATCACTTACTTAAATACATCTTCTTTTACTAAATGAAATTATACATTTTTCTATAATAAATTTACATGCACACTGGGCACATGTCTGGGTCCATCATTTACTACCATACCTTCCTAGAGAGTCTTGTGGTATTTTAAAGACACTTAAGAGTTTCATATCACAGTAGAATCTAGACATATTTTTAATCATCATGTTCCCATTTTAGTTATTACCATAAAGATACAGTTATCATCATCATTTTAACTTGCAAAGGGATTTTAATACTTATCATACATAAGTCACCAAATCCATATGAACTGTCTATTTTCACACATTCATTAGTATAATCATTTGCTGGCACACAGGCAACAAATCATTAATTGTGCATGTTAGGATCAAATCACAGAGACTCACATGAAACTCGAAGGCAATGGGCTACATAAAACTTCTTAAATATATATGTATATATTTTAAACACATAGTGCATGTGTATGTTGTATATTTTAATTACACATACTATGGGTATACCAACAACTGTTCTCTGAAGGAAAAGACAAGAGTTCCAGCACCAGCTCACCGTACCACTCCAGGGAGTACATTCACATCATCTGTTTGGTCACTGATGCTCTGCAGTACACAACAGGCATAACCGTGTGCCGTGGCCCTGGCGGTGCTGATACAGGTGAGAACACCACGAAGGATCTTGTTTCTGTCTGTAGTTCAAGGGAGAACGATCTGACATTTACATTGGGGGCCGGAGAGTGGATAAGCATAAGTGCATGGTGGGATCATGAGACTTCCAGAAGAACAAGCCTTTTAAATAGTGAGAAAGAGGTGGGCACACCAAGGGACGAGGGGAACGGCTGGTAAAGCTGAACATCTGTAAGGATTGTTAGACAAGACAGTCATTCTGGTCCTTAATGATGAAACTGAGCTAGCCGGCCCATGACAACCCGGATGAGTTGCTGCACGGCATGGGAAGAGATGGTAAGTTGAGGACGGGAGTAAGGAAGCAGGGGAGATTGCAGATAGTAATGTGTCTTTATCTTTCACCTAGTCACAAGATTCCATTTTACAACTGGCAGTGCTGAGGCCTGATCTTATGCCACCCAGCTGGCACTGGGATGGCTGGACTCAACCTCAGATCTTATACCTATGTCATGAGTCTCAATGTATTGCATAGCTTTCTTTGCTTGATGTTTACAATATTAAAAAGAAAAAAAAACAGTAAAATCCCTGAGGCTGGGTAGATGCATGCATCTCTATGATAAGTAGGATGAAAGTTTCTTAAGGAAATAAAAGAGAAATTATTTTTTTACAAATACTATGGCTTCTTCTATTTAAACTATTTTGAAATTGAGATAAATGAAAATGGGACTGGACACAGAGCTGGCCTGAGATGCTTAAGGCCCTGGGTTCAATCCTAATCACATAAAACATAAGCAAGTACATAAATCACAATAAATATATAAGGAAATGACTATTAAGAAAAATGGGGAGGAGAAATATTAGCAACAGTAAAATAAGAAGGTGTGAGCCAATTCAGACCCCAGTGTCTGGATTAGCCAGGTTCTAGCAAGGTAGCCCCAGGGGACTCCATAGGAGCTAATACATCTAGACACTGGAAAGACAGAGAGGAATAGCAAGAAATATAAATTCCAGACTGCTGGTATTTTTGTTGATCACTCAACTAGAATTGTGTTTATTCCATCTGCACATAAATGCATTTTCCAAAATGCACCTATTTTTTTCATAAGCTATTCAACTAAAAATAATTTCATACCTTCCCAAGAGAGAATAAAAAAAAAACAGGAATGAATTCATTTAAGGATATTACTGGATAAGCTAAAATAAGGATATTTGTGTGTTCAATTTATCAATGCTGACATAGAACAATGCATCTAAAGACACTCTCTGAAGGGACAGACACATGTCACCATCACCACCCCTTCAAGTATCTCAAGGGTCCATCTCCACAATGAGAAAAGTTGAAAACAAACCAGCTATAATGCATTGTCTTTATTTGCTGATGCTATGTCTCTTCAAGGTTGTTTACTTGAGAATTTGAAGAGTAATGTACAAAATACATAACCAGATAATTTGCATCTTACATAGGATTCCTTGAGGATAAAAAGTGTTGCGCCTAGCAAATGTTGGAGCTGGGCATTTGGGTAGTTGAGTTAGAAACTCCAAAACTCTTTGGGAGAGATAGATAAGTCAAGGAACCATTTCACCACATAATTATCCCTGTAGGAGACCCCCTCAAACAATTTCAAGATCTTGCAGCTACCTACTTAGCACATACAATGAAGTCAATGAGAACATAAAGTGCACCATCGCAGTAAGACGGCACATTTTTATGACCATTACAATAATATCAGCAACATTAATTCTGCTTATTAATGATTTCACACCCATGAAATTTAAATAAGCAGAGCTTTTACCTTAGAACACCCTGTTCATAAAATGGGCTCCTACTGCTCCATTATCCTTCTCTGGATTATTAAAAATTGTTTAACAGAGCAGTATGAGTAGAGAAATTATTCATGATCTTCTGGAATATTTAATACTGCCTCTTTTAGTGTCTCCACTTTGTGCCTAGAGCAGCAATTCTCAAAGAGTGGTCCAGGGACCCCTGGGAGTTCCTGAGATGCTTCAAGCAGGGAGTCTAAACCTTTAATATTTCATAACATCTGCCCTTTTCAAGCTTCTGGAGTGAGTAGAGCTTCCCAGAGACTATACAGCTGTAATATGACAAAGGCCCAAACACAAAGCTGCTGCCTTCTCTTTGAGTAGCTATTAAGAACTTGAAATGTATAAAATAACAATTCTCAATTTATTTTTAATTTTGGAAAACACACTTAATTTTAATAAGATATATGCTATCTCTGTTAACATGTAATAGGCTTACTGCTCTTCCTTTAAAATGACTGTTTTGCATGTGTAATGCATGTGTGTGGGGGCATGAATGTTGTGCATGTGCATGTGGGTGTGCAGGCCCATTTATGCATGTGGAGGCCAGAGTTCTTTATCAGATGTCTTTCTCAATTACCCTTCACTTTATTTTCTGAGACAGGGTCTCTCACAGAACCTGGAGCTCACTAGTTCAGCCAGTCTGGCTAGTTAGCAAGCTTCAGGTCTCTGCCTGGCTCCATTCTACCAGTACACCCAATTTGTCTCAGTGCTGGGGTTACAGATGCCTGCCACCATGCCCAGCATTGTGTTTGGGTGATGGAGATATGAACTCTGGTCCTCATGCTTCTGATCAAGCAATTTATCAACTAAGCCATCTTCCTAGCCCTGAAGGACTGTGTTTTGTTTTGTTTTGTTTTAGTTTTTTGAGGTCTCAATTTCTCTGACATAGCACATATCTATATTAGAAGAAAGAGGAGGAGGAAGCTCAGTAATGCTCTGAATAATTTTTAAAGAGTGTAAAGGTGTCCTAGGGCCAAAATGCTTGAAAAAATGCTAACCTAGATCTCATTCAACAGCCAGGGACAAGGGGATCACTTTGTTCAAGAGATCCAGGTCAACATCAGTAGCAAACTAGCACATGAACATCAAGTGCCCCCATATGACACTCACAAGGACACAATGTCAGATCCATGGTCATCTTACCCAGAAGACATAATTATGAGAAAATGCCTTACAGAGAATTTACAAAATATGTGGTGAGTTCCCACTCAAAATGCCAAGGTCACAAAAGACAATGAGGGAATGCCATGGATTAGAAGAGACCAAGGGGATACAATGAAAAACAATGCAAAATCCTCAACTGGACCCTAGAATAGCAGACGTGGGGCATGGTAGGAGGGTGACATAAAATCTATCATTGTACTTGAGTTCTTTGTATCACTTTGGTGTTACTTGTCAGGTTTGGATGGTGTACAAGGCCCATGAAGGATGTTAACAAGGGACATACAGAAAAATGCTGTTCCTCTTTTTTTTTAAAGTTTTTTGAAGTCCAAAATTTCAAATTAAAAAAGTACATCTCTCAGCCCTAATCAGAGAAGCTTCTTTTTGTAGCAGATGGCAATCTGAATAGAGACCTACAACTGGTCAACACACAGAGAACAAGAGATATTGACTGGAAGTTTTAAACCATCTGTAGATAGTGACTACTGAATTATACAGGACCATTCTAGACAACTTCCTCCTCCTGCCTCCTCCTTCAGTCTGCGCCATTAGTAGGCTCTGGTGTGATGATTAATGTCAACTTGATGAAATCCAAATCACTTGAGAGACAGGCCTCTGGGAATGCCTATGGAGATTATTGCGATCAGTTTCATTGAGATGGGAAGACCTGTCCACTGTAGGTGGCACCCTAGACTGGTCCTGAACTGTGTAAACAGTAGAGAGGAGCTGAGAAGCAGCATCCATCATGCTCTGTTCCAGACTGGAGAGGACACGACAAGTTGCCTCAAGCTCCTGCTGTCTTGACTTCCCCCACAATGACCCTTGGACTGTGGCCAGAATCAACCCTTTCTCCCTTAAATTGCTCTTGTCAAAGAGTAGTTTATCACCAAGACACTAGAGGATCAGTTAGAAATGCAAATTCCCAGGCTCTATCTAGATCGACTCATTCAGAAGGTCTAGGGGACAAGACTCTGCTAGGGACATGCTGCTAAACGTTCAGTGACTCATTTTTAAAGGAAAAGAAACTGTAAACAGCATACCATGGCTGGTTTCAAGTCACTCATGTGATATCACTTAACACAAGATTGGAAACAGAAGTATCTACCAGGACCTGCCAGTGTCCACATACCACCAGCTATTCCATGTGCTTCAGCAAGCATTCAAGGCAGTTCTGATGCACAGGATAGAACCAGAGTTGAAGATACCAGATGCCATGTGATTGTGTAAATCTCCACAAGAGCTTTAGGTAAGTATCCCAGCTAGAAAGCCTGTACTCAAACACATAAACAAGGTTGCCCAGGTACCAGGTCGTTAAGATTATTTTCCTCTGGGAAACAAGACTGAGCCTCAGACTTTAAGGTAGAAGGTCATATCTATCACAAATTCCTTTCAAGCAGCCATTTCACACGTTCCATCTTGATAAGATGAATGCTGTCACAGGCCTAACCCACTCCATGAGCAGTCCAAAACACAAGCAACACCAGCACTCTACCCACAATTCTATCTCTTTCTCTCCCATTTAAGGAGTGGGGATTGTGTTATTACAGCTAAAATGATCTAGAATTGGCTACAATTATTTTAATGAAAAATCTCTCACATCTAGTCAACATTCCAGCATGGATGGAAGGTACAGGAGCCCTCACCCCTATAGCAGAGGAGTTATTGACAGTTGACGGCTAGAAGATGGGGGGAGTCAGCATTCTTTATGGGCATGGGTCCTGGTACATTGACCCTGCTCCAATGGGTAGCCCTATAACCATGTGCACATGAGCAGCACTTAGTAGATTCAGTGGGTTATTTCTTCAGAGGATGACATGAAGTTAGGAGAAAGATGTGGTGGCATTCAGGAGGATTTGTAGTGGGGAATGGGATATGTATATGATCAAAATATATCAGATGCCCAAAGAATTAAATTATTATAATAAAAAAATTTCCTTACAAATCATAAAGCATCTAAATATACTGTATAACTTTGTGATGCACAGTAACAAAAAGTACTATTTTCAATATGTTTTCATCAATTCTAGGGTATGCCCTTCTTTCGTATAAATCTGATTTGTCTATCTCGATAGATTTGTGATATGAATCAAATATGAAAACTATGCATATGAAATCATTTCTAGAATATTCTAATACAAGGTATACTTCCAAAAGAAGCAAAATCCCATCCTCATTTGAATGGAGCATCAACTTTTTCCTATCTTAGAAATCTATACTATGGGAAAGGAGATTCCCGAAGTCTCTTCATTCTCTAAGTAAAGGAGAAAATAATAGAGGAGATTCCAAGATGCATAGCTAAAGGCAGGGGGCCACTTGTGCATATGGTCTCTGAGGTGAAAAAAATATATCAAGATATAGGGAAAAATCATCCAACTACATTATAAACCCAGAGCAGAGAGTTCCATCAAAATAACTGCATGAATTGACTGGATATTTCCATTGCAAAGAACCTACCAAGCTCTGCATTTTTATCTGATGATTTGCCCTAAATCCCAAATGAGACTCCAGTGGGAAAGCTGGTGTACATTCTTGCTTTTATTATACTCCTTAGCACAAAATACATTTGCATTTATAATGCATTTAGAGAAAGTAGCTGAATTTTTATCTGTCGGTGTATGGACTCCAGATGGCTGGCAAAGGCACGTCCTTTAAAGAGCTCTGTTCCAAGTTTTGCACTGGCCATAACGAGGGCATCACTGACCCTGGAGTAGGAGCACACTCTGTAGACAGGCTTTCCTGGCTTGGATTTGCTGCACTGCCAGCTCTGCCCCACACACCTGCAGGGACCTGGTGTTGAGTCCTGGGTTCTGTCCAAGGTCCTGACAAAGAAAATGATTTTTCTTGGTGCTACACTAATTGGCCCAAATGGACATCTTTATGACTACAATTTGATAAGTAGAGCTAACCATGCTAAGTGAGTTTCTATTTTTCAGAAGTGAAAAAAAATCAGATAAAATATTTTGTTACAGATTATACTTAACTCACAAGGGTAGACATTAATGAGTTATAGTCACATTTCTGGGTGATTAAAAGCATCCATGATAATCTCAAAAGTTTCATGTGGAACTTGAAAACATATGAATCTTGCCTTAACATTGATTACACTTCTTTCATGGAAGGTTACTGAGTGCTTTCTATGACTCAAGCCCTATGTTTAGCTTACGGTCCTCATTAACCCTTGAAAATTTTTGCATTATTATTCCCATTATACAGAAGAGAACACTTAGCCTTAAAAAACTTTTTCCTATGTTCCACATAGCTTATAAGTGGTAAAAATTAACAACAATAAAACAAGACAAAATGAGAAAAAATATCTGGCTTCCAACCTCTTTCCAGAACACTAACAGCTTTTAGTCTGGGGGAGGGCACGAGAAAACTCTATGGGTAGTCTAGGTTTCAGGAATTCTCACTTTGAACATATTGAAGGCAATTTGGAGAAAATAACTAGACTAAACTGGAGGTTTTGTTTTTTTTTTTATCAAAACACCACCCTATTCATGTCAAGAACACCAAATGATTCAGATGGACTACTGCAGTATCTAGGGAGATGCCCCTCCATTTCCTTCCTACAATTTGCTAGTCAACACCCGCAACAAGCCAAGAGCCTCCATCTGCAGTATTGGTGATCAATTGAGCAGCTGAGCTTTCACTGGAGACCAGGCCACAGAATTTCAGCCCCGCAGAGCATTATTTTGTGGGAAATCATTGGTCAGCAGCTGGCTGAGGCTGGCTGAGAGGGCAAGTGCAGCCTGTGGCTCTTTCTCCCCAGTTTTCCTCCCTTTCCACTCACCTCTCAGTGTTAGGCTGTCCACGGTCTGAAGGCTCTCTGCATACCTCAGGTGCCATCGCTTTTATCAGCTGACAATACTCTCTCAATACTTCCCTTGGCTTCGAACTCTGTCTTACATGTTCACAAAAGCACACTAAGAAGTATTTTCAGAGTGGCCCTCATAAGTCTACCACTTAAAAGAATAAAGAGTAATTATACCAAGCAGTATTTGCTCATATCCTGCCATGGAAACTGTTATGGATCCCACTGATACAAACAAGAGACAAATGTGCACCTAAAACACACCATTTCCCAAAACCCCTTTAACACCTTTAATTCTTGGTGGGAAATACACGTAAGAGGTCAGGGAGGGTGACTCTGTGACATGGCCACTTCTAAGAAATAGTAAGTGTGGCCACCATTTTACACCATTGCTGGCCTGTGGGATATTATTTGGACGTGGCTGTATTTGTAAAGAAAGAAGCATTGACCAGGGAACTCAGGAAGTATGCATGAGGGATCATGTCCCCCACGTCTCAGGCACTCACTACTCTCCACCTTTCTGGTATATACCTTAGACACATATATAAATTCAGGAGAAACTGAACACGCACATTCTGCCAACGTGTTTGAACATTTGTCTAAGCAAATTAATCCTTACAAGAAAGGTATGCCGACATATCATTTATAACCAAAAGCAGTACTCCTTATAATACCTGGATTTAACCTTTTATTCAAGAAAGCCTGAGCAAGAATCATCTCAGAGCCAGTCATTGTGAAGGGGAATGGTGACAGGACAGACACCATCACAGGGCTTCGAGTTCAGCTTGGTGCTTTTCAAACCCTTTAATACGAACACAAATCGCTGGAATTCTGTTTAAAACACATCATCTGGTCCAGTCAGTCAAGATTCTCTATTTCTAAGGAGCTCTTGGGATGCCAGCAATGCTCTTCTAGAGATAACACGTTAGCAACAAAGACTAGCTGACAGCTGACAGCTGATATGCTGTGCCGGGCTCCCGTCTCCGAGCCCTGCTCAGGAGTACCACCCCTGAGAATTAAAACCAACAGATATTGCTAGCGTGAAAGTCAACAGATATTGCTAATACAATGGAAGATACATGATTTTATGATGATGGGTTGTTGGAGGAATTTTGAACTTAGAACAGTTGTAGGAGTATGAAGTATGCAGTGACATCATGGGAGCTTCAAAGAAAAAAGGAGTTCTCGGGGACAGGTAAGAATGTGGCCTGTAAACATGCCAGCAGTCAGGACATTGGCTTATCTTCTCATTAGGTACAGAACTAAGGGGGCCTTCTTTCCTTCCTCCCTTCTTTTCCCTCTCCTTCTCCCTGCTCCTTCCTTCTAGACAGTGTCTCACTATGTATCCCAGACTGGCATTGGATTTCAGCCGAGTGTTGCCACTCCCAGCCAAGTAAAACATTTAGAGGAAATGCTTCGTCCTGACAAGGATGCTCTAAATTTTCTCATTCAAAGTGCTGTGAGCACACAAAGGCTGCTCTTACTCAAAACTGTAATCTCAGAAATAAAAGGATGCTAAATATGTAGCTAAAGACCATATGTTCATAAGCATCTGCTTGTATAAGTTGTCAAATTATATCTGAAGATGAAGCTGGGAGGAGGTTGAGGGCAGAGGGAGGGATTATGAACTATTTGAAACCAGAAAAAAAAAACAGGTCACATTGAATTCAGCTGGCAGAGAGGTTGAGTTTGTTCCTTTTTCCTAAACTAACAAGAGAAAATTAATCCAGGCCATTTAAAAAATAAGGGTAAACTGTTTTGATCTCTACAAGCCCAAACACCCAGGTGCAAAATGCAAAAGACAACCATAGGCATCCTAAACAAATCTAAGATATTTGCTTTGCTGGCCAATCTTTAACAATAATAACCCCCACTAAAAATTTAAAGGAGCCGAGCCAGGAAGGGAGAAAGAAATACAGAAGGGTCAATGGTTTGCAGGCAGGAAAGATGAACATTACCACTGTGCTGGATGTGAGTATTCACTATACACTGATATGAGCACATTGCCACATGTACCTCAATACTCCCAAGAACAAGAAGATGGGCTTATGATGGTCCAATCCTGCAAGCTCAGGGACCATGCCACGGGTGAGCTACCAATTCTGGCAACCTCACAGACATACTGCCCTAAAACATACTTCCTATTAACATAATACTTCCTATTAACAGAGGAAACTTGATTGACTTTAGAAAAACTCAAGTTCATGATGGTGTTCATACATAGACTGCTCCTGTGAAACTTGACAATTGTTTCAGATCCTTTTGAAGGCTTCTAAGTTTTATGTTTTGATAGTTATTTTAGAAAGAGAGAAAAGGAGAAGTTGGTGGAGAGTGATGTCATCACACATGACAAAGGCCTTAGATGCTGCTCCCATGGTGCCTTTGCCAAAAGGTGCTTTGCTTCCCGCTCCTTCTGTAAAAACTGTTCTATTTCACTCAAAAAAAAAAAAAAAACCATGATTTTGACAGATGACCAACAAAGGAAGCATTCCTACCTACAACAATTAGTATCTGGTATGATGGGGCCCTCATCTATCAAAAAACACAACAGAAAAATCACTTTACATGGGTTGAGAGGCAAAATTTTTGAATGCCTATCACAAACACATAGATTAGTGCCTGACCTAAAAACAAAGCAAAATATTTCAATCGCTTCACACACACACACACACACACGCACACACACACACACACACACACACACACACACACACACACACTGCGCACATACACACAGCATACAAATCAATATGGTAGCTATGGGCTATTTGGCTGGAAGCAGACAAAATCGGGTACAGTTGTATTAGTTTTCTATGAGTATTAGTCACAAGTTCCCACAAATTCAGTGACTTACGAAATAATACAAAACTGTCACCTCACAGCTGTACAGACCAGAAATCTGACACGGATCTCTGAGTGAGGAGACTTCCTTGCTGGAAGTTCCACATGAGAGCCCAATTCCTACTCATCTTCTTCTTCTGAGATGTCTCCTATGTTCCCCAACTTGTCACCTTTCCCTGTCTCTCCAAAAGTAGCAATGGGGGCTAAGTCCTCCCATATCACCTGCCTGATCTTCCTCCTCTTTGCCTTCCTCTCCCATTAAAAAAATTTAAATTTATTTTTATTTTATGGGTATGCAAATGGGTACAGTACCTGCAGAGGCCAGATCCCCTGGAAGTGGAATTACAGAGGCTGTGAGCCACCATGTGGGTGCTGGGAATCAAGCCAGTGCCCTTAACCACTGAAACATCTCTCCAGTTCTCCCTTTCCTATCTAAGGACCCTTGTGACTACACAGAGGCTGTTCAAAGAGCCAGAACAATCTCCCATCTTGAACTTAGCTGATTCTAAACCTTAGTTCCATTTGTGACATTAACTCACAGCCTTTGTCGTGTAACCTAATACTTATAGACCCAAGGATGGGAGTGTGAACCTCTCTGGTCCTCACTCTGCCTACCATTATAGTGTTTTTAGCTGGTGAAAATGAAGACTTAAGCTTAGATTATAAATATTTCTCTTATGAATATAACTTTGTCCACCAGAAGTTTTGTGTCCATAAGGACACAAAATAGAAAATTTCACATATCAAGGACTGAATTAAGAGATGTAAGGGCTTTCTTAAATGCTTCACATTTAGTGAAAAGTTTTGCTTTTCATACTTAATAAGACAATCTAAAAGACTAAAAAGCCATGGTGTTTTAGTTCGCAGGCTTGTGAGATCTAGTCACATAAAGAAGTTAGATCGTTTTACTTCATAAGAAGAACAGTCTGTACTATTGAAAAACAGGCCTGAGATGAACCAATCGTGTACATGAGTTTTGTTAATTATACTGTAACTAGGTCTAACCATAATGCTGTAATACTTCTTCGGGCATACATGAAGACATGTCTATTTACCCCAGTTAGAGAGGGCAATGACAGACTAAGAAACAACTCCAGGCGGGTCTGGGTTGGTGAACCAGTGAGTTTACAGGGTGACTCTGACAGCACCATCACTGCAAGGCCCACCCCAGTGTGGGTGACAACTTCTAAGCCGACATCACTGTGTTCATACACAGCTGGCACACAGCTGCAGCTCCTGGGCCTATCAGTTGTTCTCTGCTCTTGTAGCCTTGGGGAGGGGCCTCCAGTGGCTTACGAGTTTCATGAGCCTCCTTAGTATAACCCTCCCCTGTAGGAGGGAATGTGCCAGTCAGGAAGAAACAGCTACATAACACATAGGGAAACTCCTCTACCCCGTTTTCTAATAAGAATATTATTTCTAGTAAGAATATTATAATATCAAACTATTAGCAATATAAATTAAACAGATAAATGTCTGAGTGCAATATTCATTGCTAATTTGATAAAATTAAAATTCTGTTTCAACACTATATAATGAAATACATTTAGAGGCAATATTGTGTTTACACTCTGAAATGTCATGAGACTCAATTATTCAAACTCCTCACACAGACATAACATCCTTGTCACAACTCTGGACTCTGGCTTCTGTAGCCATGCAGCCCAGATTCTGAGAGCCCTTACGGCGAAGACTGATTGACCATCAGCTCTCCCTACCCCCTTACAGTGAGTTACCATTACAAGCTTTTTTCAGTCTTAGTCCATTTGTGCTGCTGTTACAGCATGTCACTGACTGGGCAAATCTGAAAAGGACAGTCAATTCTTCAGTGACAGATGCTACATTTTCAACACCCAGGCCTCTGGTGGGATCTGAAGCCTGCTCCTCCGGAGGGAAT
>CABHPH010058735.1:0-18385 GCA_902168325.1 Peromyscus nudipes | reverse complement strand
ACTTCTCATGGGGGAGAACTATTTACATGACTGCTCCACACATTGAATAGAATCACTCAAAGAAAAAGAGAGTCTGTAGTTCAGAGGACAGAAGGCTGGCATCCCCCAGACAATCTTCAGTACAGGCATGGCTTTTGTCCACAAGGAAAAGAAGATGCAAGTTTTGAGTGGATGAATATTTGGATCTCTTGTGTTGGTCCCCTGACTTCAGGTGCCTGGTCCCTCGGGTGGAGTCTCTAAAGCAAGACATATACAACTGTTTACATAATACTACATTGACTACCATGGCAATTTCAAAGTTCTTATAGATTACTTTAAAAATGTAAAGTATATTCTCTGGATACCAGAAGCTACTAGGAAGTCCACAATATGTTTTCGAGTTACCAATATTTTGCCCTTTGGGCCACCCACACTGAAATGGTGGTTTACTTGGTATTGTCATTTTGTTTCTCTGGCTACATGTTTCATAGGATGGATTAGAAGAAGGCAGATTCAATATATGTTGTGGGTACTACTTCTAGTAAAATAGCATAAAATTCAGAGTGTACTTATTTAAGTGCAAATGCTGTCTCTGTTCTAAGTCACTTAATCAGGACACTTTAATTTCTACCACAGCTGAATTCAGATCATAATATCTGCCCCCTATCTTTCTCTCTGGGAAGCTGGGAGGATTAATTAGATAAAGCACTTAAATCTCCTCATAGAGACGGGGGACATATAAAGGATGTTATTATTTCTAGGAGAGAATGAAGTGGTGTCTTTTTTATGGACAGTCCACCCTTCTGGGTTTTTTCCTCTTCATTCAGCTGAAGTGCCAATTTGGTGGGTTTTAATTTATCCTGTGAAACCCTTCTCATCTTCAAGTAGTTGTGCTTAGAGAAAAGATTTTCAAGTACTGCCTCTGATGATGGGAATTGCATGCGAGTTCTGAATTTCCTGAACAGTATAGTGTTTGTCCTGCTAGTATGTGATTGTAGCATTTGTCTAGAAACAAGCTGTGCCTACACTGAAGACTATGACCTGTGCCAGATCTTGAGGTTAGAGCAGTCCCAAGTCCTGCCAAGAAGTATGACAATTCTTAGTCAGTTTAGTGTTGATTCTCAGACGCTGGGTGTCTCTGTTTCAAGTTGAGTCCTGTTTTGAATGTACCACATTGTTCAGACCTGCCCATCTTTAAGCAAGAGTCATGAAGACCTTCTACCTGCTAACAACTGAAATACTCTGAGTTAGATCATCTTAGACATAGAAAGATGACAAAATGGGAGCACGATCTTTATTCATTCAGCTGTAAAGCTTCCCAAGTCGTTTATATGTAAATTGCCTTCAAGCAATATTATTTTCATATTTCGATCACAGAACCCTCTGATTTTTCTCCAAGAATTCTCACTGTTGGTTACAGAGTTAAAACATGCCCATTTTTAAACCTGTGTGCCTTTTTTTTTTAAATAGAGCTTTAGTTGGTTTTGCTTTTCAGCTGTTATATTGGACTTTACTCAGCTCCTGTATGAATGGGTTTTAGCTGCAGAGCTCAGTTAGGGAGTTTTTTTTTTTTTAATCATTTTAACTGCTCCTTGAAGTTCAAAGTTGTGCCTTTTGTCCAGTGGCATGGAAGCCCTTACAGATGGAGATGGATGTACTTCTCAGGAGGAAGTCTGCATCTACCCAAGGGTTTGGGAAGTAGCCACAGTTGGGGACATTGTAGGGTGACCTCACATTTTACCCACCCTAGAAATGAAGTCAATCTGTAAATCTTCACAAGTCAAAAATCAAAGACTTCTTTGAAAGCTGAAATGGGGGCTATTGAAATGGTCTGAATCTGGTTTTCATATTTTATAGGCTCGCTTTAAAAATCTGAGTTTTCTTATTTTCCTTATAATTCTGGTACTAAAAGGAAAAGGAGAGATGTGGCTTTCCTAACAGACTCATGCCAGACTGGCTTAGTCTGCCAGCAGTCATGAACATGGAGACTCAGGAGCGGGAGAAAAGATAGAAGGATGTACCGTCAATAGAGGAACCAGAAAGGCACAGTCAGGGCGTCCGTAGGTCCATTTGTCGATGCAGAAACAACAAGAATGTAAAGGTGCTACTAGGACTTGCCACCCGTTGACTCAGGCCAGGCCCTGGAATGTTATGCTGTCGGCATAAGCATTACACCCTTGGCAGAAGTCACAACGGTAGGTAGAGATGAATGCGGCTTTGAAGAAGGAAGAAAGAAATGTTTCATTTTCTTTAGCAGTGACATGGCTTTTCATAGCATTGGCATCTTCATTTACCACCCCCCCAAAGCGTTATCTGTTTATGATACCTTCTTTTGAAAAATTCACAGCCAAGAGAGATGCCAACGTTAGCCTAAAATAACCTGAGTTTTAAGGTTTTGATCAAGCATTTAATGATTTTGAGGAGAGAGAATCCTGGTCTTGAAATGGCAGTCTATTCCTAACAACTGTAATCGTCCCACCCCACATCCGTCAGTCAGGTAAGGTGAATAGCAGTCAGTCCATTAGGTGTCATGCTTTAGTTTATGTAAAAAGAAATGGAAAGCACAAAAGGAATCCTCTTTTTTTTTTGCTAGAATAAAGACATTTGTAAATATATTTCTAACTGAAAGAAAAAGCAGTAGAACTGCTTAGATAGTTATGCTTAAGCTAGGTGTGTTTTACTTGCATTTACTGGCTTAACCCTTCAAACATCCCTGCTGTCATACCCCTTTTACAAATCAAGGAAAGTGGTGTTCAGAGACTTCCGGTTATGTGACCAAGGCAATTATCTTTGTTAGTGTTTAGTGTCAATTTTACACAACCTAGAGTCACTTGGAAAGAGGAACTTCAGCTGCAGAGTTGTCTTAATCAGACTGGCATGTGGCTATGTCTGTGAGAGATTGGCTTGATTGATGATTGGGTTGGGAGAGTCCAGCCAGCCAGGAGTGAATGACACTCCCATGCCAGGAAGGTAGATATGGGCTGTGTAAGAAACTCAGCTGAGCATGAGCTAGAGAGGGAGCCAGTGAGCAGCATTCCTCCATAGTTTCTTCTCCTGTTCTGCTGATTTCTCTCAGTGATTGATCATAACCTGAAACTATAAGATGAAATTAAGCCCTTTCCTCCCCAAGTTGATTTTGGTTGGAGTATTTTATTACTGCAACAAGCAACCAGAAACAAATTAGGATAGCCATACAGTTAGTAAGTGGTAAATTCAGGCTTAAAACAATCTAGACCATCTTGCAAGAATAATAACCATATTACTAGGCTACCTTGGATTAGAAAGACATAGCGGTCTGGTATTTAATAAGGGAAGCCCTAAGCAGCAAGCCAAAACCAAGGGCATAAGAGAACAACACACTAATAAGATAAGATATAAGACTCTTAGGATTCTTTTGTGTCAAGAATATTGGCTTAAAAATGGAGATCTGTGCATGAGGCCTTAAGGTGGTTCATCTTGACAGCAGCAGCTGAATGGATGGAAAATGGAAAAGGAAAGGCAAGAGCTGTAGCTCTTCCACAGTTCATATTTGCCTATGGGGCATGGGTCTGAGAACCTGACTTCTTGATGCTGATGTGAAGAAGCACATTCTCTCACACTGGCCAGGTGTGAATGGTGGTGCTTGTAACAAAGCAGCCAGTAGTCACCATGCACTAAGATCTGTTATTAAAATGTGGCTGCGCAGCAGCTACCACAGACTCCCCTAGCATTCAGTGATGAGATGAAAATATGCTACTTTCCATTTTTAAAAATCCCACTATTGAGATAAAGAGAAGAGAAAAACTTCTCACTTTATTCCTTTTTTATGCTTTTTGATTGCTGAACTATGCAAAAGTGTTACCTAGCCAAAAATATTTTTAAAGTCTTCTATGAATCCAGTATTCATAAGCTTATGTAACTTTTTCACTCCCAAATTAAAGGAACTTGTTATACATGCAATCCAATAAGGTTACCATCTAGTACGTAAAAGAGTTCATTCTTTCAGCAGGTTATAGTTTTAGTAACTTTCTTGAAAGTTAGCTCTTCAAACTGTTCCTCATCCTTCCACACTAAGAAATGACTTTATTAAGATTAGAACTTGCCAGATGTCACATGAATGATCACTGGTAGAGGACACGTTTGCACCTGGGTCAGTCTTCAAAGTTGCAATCTTTCTACCCAGGCAAGCTGTTCCAAAAATGCAGCCCATGCCTGGTTATGCATACCTGTTTACATGCCACCAGTGCTGCCCCCTGCCGATATCTGCTTGAACTGCATTGTAATCAGTCCTCAACACAACCCAGAGAAAACAGTCAGTTCTTGTTGGAGCAGATCATTTAGTGATATTGATTCCAAATTTGTCATTGCTTTCCATGAAAGCTAAGCATAGAGTATAAATTGCCACTCACCACATCCAGTTGATGACTTTCTATACCCAAATGGTTTGACAATTTGTGATTTCTCCCCCAGGAGGTTTTTTGCTAACATTTTTCAAGGCAAAATATTCAATCCTTGTCTAAAATGATCAAATTTTGCCCTGAAGCAAACTTGTAAATTTTTGCAAAGACTCGTGAAACTTCACAAGGCAAGAGATCAATAATTTCACACTGTTCTGTTCTCACCGTTTTCCTCAGTGTACAAACTGCCAACATGAGAAAGTTAAGATTTAAGTGGCGAGTAAGAACTCTCTCCCAACCTTTTAAAAATAAAGTAGTGTCTTTAAAATAGACGTGATCAATCTGTATTCAAAAGTTTTAGGAAAAGCAAAAAACTGAGTTTAGAAATGTAAAGTTAGTTCTACATAAACAGTGAAATATGTCTCAGCTCTTGTACCAGCCCATCATATGTACTACACTCCCCATAGTACTTTTGGGTTTTGGACTGCATGTCTGATACTGTAATTTTTGTTCCAAGCCAGGATTCAAGTACATGCCAAAATGGTCTTTGCACTACTGTCACACCAAGGCAGAGGGGCACTCTGTTCCACTTTGGTAATACTCAACCTTTGTGGTTCTGGCTTAATAGTGCACAAATTAAATCTCAATAAACATGAACCAATGTTAAGGCATGTTCTATCATTGTTCTGTTCAAACATTTAGTTTTTTTTTTTTAATTTCCCTGCATCCAAGTTGTGAATTGGTCCTTTATTCTTCTTCCTGAGTTCTGTCGGAGAATTTATTTATTTCCATGGCTTCAATTATGCTTTTCACACGAACAATGCTCAGTCTATGTTACCTGTTTTACCCCTTCATCAGGCCATCAGCTATTTATTTCTGGCTGTTTACTGGCAATTTGTGCTCTTTGAAAATTTACTCCTCTTTGTGTTGAATCCTCCATGGTGACCTCAAACCATCTCCTTCTTCTGAATTATTAAATTTTTTTTATAAATAGAAGCATGCATCCAGATATCCCATGCTTGAAACTTTGGAGCGTAGTTTAAGTATATACACAAGAGATAGGAGTTAACATAGAAGAATGCTTGGGGTCAGGTACACCTAGACGACCTGGGAGCTTTGCTCGAAGTAACTAATGGTCACCACAGAGAGTTTTGTCAAATCTAATTTTTCAAATGAAAACAAAGAAGAATTTTGTGCTAAAGTTTTTTAAATATGTTTGACTGCCATCAACTGTTAAACAACATCATACTCTTTTGAAGCAACAGGAGATTTACAATGAAAATTCCTACTGCCAGACTGTGACTCCTGTACAGTAACTGACCTAAAGGCAATCAGAAAAATACGTAAATGAAAAATAAAAGATAGGTCCTGATGTCATACAGCAATCTTGTGAAAGATATGCAAAAGACCTATACAAATAAAATTAAGCACATGTAAATGCATTCAAAATTTACTTACATAAAGTTAAAATTGGGTTCTTCTCCATTTGGGAATTTTACTTCTAAATCCAATATTATTTGAGAAAATTGAAGAGTGATGGGAATATAGCTAATTAAGTATTGTTTTCAATGTACTTTAACAGTATTTTTCAAATAAAAGAAATGAAAATTAGAAGCATGTCAAAACATGATTAGGATTTTACCCTCAAATATTCAAATTATCAGGTCAAAATCCATGTTAAATATAAGTTAGATGAGTCATGATACTGAACTCTGTTTTGTCCATTCATGGTGCAGAAATGACCATCTACCTTTTGCTATTTACTTCACCTACATGAGGTAGCTAATTGGTTTGAATATAAAAAGCTTAAGACTGAAAATGGGGAACGTATTGATAAAACACTACAGCATAATAGCTACTGAATTCTGTCGGCGCTGCCGTGGACCTACACGCATTTGCTTTTTGAATTAGATGTCTAATATTTTGTGAGATGCATATTTCTTTAAATTGAGTAACTAAATTCATGTTAATATAGTATTGGTTTATTGAACTTCAGATTTCAGCTCAGGCATTACAGAAGAGTTAGGAGCTATATTTAGAGTGAGATCTACATATTCCATACAGATGGAATCAGTCCATGAATGCATGTTGTTATCAACCCTGCCAGTCCTAATAAAACTCTATCTTTGGTGTGTTTGAACAAGACTTACGTTACACATGAAAACTGAAACATCAACCATTATATACCCTTTAAGTGTAGATAAAATAATTTTACATCCATACAATATTTTTAAATGTTGACTTTAGCAAAAACTTAAAAATCCTCTGCAATTTGAAATGAAAATTCATGATGCACAAAATTATGAAGGAAAACAATGTCTACTCCAAATAACCCATAACTTTTTTGAATAAAATTTTAGTTTTGTGATTTAATCTTTCTCATTTACACTTGCTCAGTGTATTTGAATTCACAGTGTTTCTACATGCAGTATAACATTTAATCTGCACAGAGCCCTTTGTGAAAAGTGGTAACATTTCATGTTTAATGATGAGAGGGGTCCCATGGAAACGAATGGCTGTTTTCATCATCATAACTAAGAACAATGGCAAATCAAAGGCTGGAGGTCCGATGCTCCCAATGCCTGTCCAGGGTTCTTTCGAATAGACTTTGATATGTTATGCCAAATTCTGAGCAAATCTTCACTTCCCTCTCATGTACATGCATAGGGTACATGATAGAGGTACAGATATGACAAATTTTTAATTTGTCTCTATTGTATTTCCTTTATCTGAGCATAGCATAATAAGAATGCAAAATGTGCTTGTATTTCTTGCCTAATATGAGTATATGCATAAAATAAGTACATGCATAAAATAAGTACTAAAGGATAGGATGTACTTCTTCCTCTGATTTTTCTATTACACAAAGATTATTATGATTTTTAGACAAAAATGAGAGGCAAAAAAAGGAAATCTCAATAGTCACACAGAAATCAAAGCCTATAGGGAAACGGATTGTCCTAATTTGCTTATTTACTTTTTCTTTGACTGATGGTAGTGATTGAAGGCAGATCTAGGAAATGTAGAGCACACACTCTTTCACTGACCTATACCCCTTACCATTTGATCTAAGTGTTTGGGAGTGGAATAATAAACTGAACAAATGTATAGTATGTTGTAGTGGGTAGCTGTTCCAGCTTTGACCTGGAAGTACTACTGCCAGTGAGGCTTCCGGTAACTGTCACACCTACCTATGGCTGGCCCCCTCAGCAGGGCCAAGACGGGCGTGCTTAAGACTAAGAGCGCCATGCAGGGTGGTGGTGGTGCATGCCTTTAATCCCAGCACTTGGGAGGCAGAGGCAGGTGGATCTCTGTGAGTTCAAGGCCGGCCTGGGCTACAGAGTGTGTTCCAGGAAAGGCGCAAAGCTACACAGAGAAACCCTGTTTCGAAAAAAAAAAAAAAAAAGACTAAGAGCGCCAGCACATCTGGATCTTGAGTCTTAAGGGCTCGGGTCTTAAGGGCTCCCGTCTCGGCCCTGCTTCAGGGGCCACTCATAGGTAGGCATGACAGTTACCAGAAGCCTCACTGGTGGTAGTACTTCCAGATCAAAGCTGGAACAGCTACCCACTACATTATGTATACTCCTAGACATAACCTAGCATAAGTCTACTCTATATCATTGGTGGTTGTCTGCCCATATATGATGCTATAGATTTAAAAAAAAAACCTCTAATGTTGCCATATAAATTATCTAGTGACAATACATAGTCATTAGAAAAGCAGTCTGCTTTTGACACCAACAAAGCACAGGCAGAGAAAGGCTAATGGAAGAGATTAGACTCAATTATCTGTTACAGTTACTTATGCCAGGACTTTTTTCCTTTAACTCCAGTGGACTTGAAACCATGTTTCAGGACATGAGTCTCTCTCCCTGAAAATGACTGACATCCCAAGATATGTCTTGAATGTTCACTACCTACCAAAACAGTAGAAAATAGGGAGAGATTGTAACAAGCTTCTGATCTCTGTGTGACTATTCAGCAGCAGTGAACTACAGACTTGACTGACCCTTGAGTCTGTACCTTCTGTGGTACTGAATGGGAGAGGACCCATTCCATTCAGTTGACTTTCCAGTTTTTACAAGAAAGAGGCTATCTCAAGTTTCAACTTGAAAATACACGTGCTTGAGTTCCCAGTCTTCCCTGCTGCTTCTTGAGCTCACACACCCTTGCACACATGGTGTGACGGCTCTTTGCATTTGATGAAAGGCTTGAAGAACCAGGCACAGTGCAATCCACATGGGAAAAAGTGCCACATGGTTCAGTTGTACATCAATCACCCTCAGATGGTGACAGAAGGTGTCATTCTAGGCAACAGGTCACTGAGAGAGTGCCACTCATATGTATGCACACTCAGTTATATCTTGTGCACATTCCACACCTCCTAAAGCCAACTGAACATGTTTCCTCTGGAATCACGTACACAATATGCAGAATGGCTATGCAGGAAAAATCCATGGCAACCGCACATGCAGAGCTTGGAGATCTTATTTGAAAAGAAAATAAGTTTACCTTTCTTCAGATTTAACTTTTTAAAAGACACAATTCTTTAGATATATTTGACTCAAACTTGAAAAGTAATGCTGCACGATTTCTTGAGCAGTATCTTGTCTTGGGGCTTTCTGAATAACCTACAGGCTATTCATTCTTCCCTTTAGAAGCCTTGGAGGTATTTTTCTGTGCTGTGTACATTTTCATCCAAAGGAATATTTTCTTCTCATTCCCTTATATACCTTGGGACATTTTTCTTCCACTACAGACCTTAGAGGACTGTTTAAGACCCTATCCACTCCATCTACCCTTACTTTCACCTGAAGGGCAAAATCCCTAAGATCTTGACACAAATACTGATAAATACATGGAATTATTAAAGGTGCTATCTCAGCAGAAGAGGGTCGCTGCTGCCTTTGTTCTCGGGGGAATACATATTTCACCCAGTAGCAAGACACCCAACTGTGGCTACAATCAGAAGCCTCTGAAATGCCTTTAAGCTTATCATCTTTGAACATAAGCCTTTGTTGTTGAGTGAGGGATCGTCTAGATATGAGGCACAAAAACCTGATTTATTATTATTTCTCTCTACCTTGAGTGAAACAGCATCAAGCTTGTCATCGCTGACGGTGAGTGAAGTTCAGTGATCTGTCAGCATTCACCCCCCAATGAAGACAGTGAGAGAAACCCAAAGCTCTGTAGAGAGGGCTCAGGAGAGAGCCAAACAGAGTGTTTGCAAAAGAGCATTTTTATATGTTTTCTTGTGACAGCGCTAGTTTAACAGAAAATAGTTGGAGTGTGCCAAAAAGGGGGAAAAATGAAAGACACTAGTAGTAAGTTAGGCTAGCATGACATGATGGATCTGGGCTATGACAAACCGAATTGGAACAAAGCTTCCCTGGGGAGCAACTATACCAGGTTTGCTGAATTGTATTTCTTGATTTCTTACTGTGCAACAGTGCTTTTTACTGTTAGATTGACTAGGCTTCAGAATATTTTTAAAATTGTACAAATCAAAATCCATGTAGCTTAAAAATGAAGGATGTAAAAGGTTTAGGAGTTTGATGTATTGAAAGACATTCTGTATTCCCTCATGTGAGTATTAAATATACACTTTCTCTGTTTGATGAATTTCAAATCTTTGTGGAAGGCAGTACACACGAAGGCAGTTTATGAGGCTAGAAACCCTGGTTAGAAAGGGCACAAGCTGCAGCTCATCAAAGCTTGTCCCTCTGATGCCACCCACTTGTGCGTGGCACTGTAGCAGGCTACATGTGTAGATCCATGCCTGTTCTATAATATACACAGGACCCATTTGTTTTTGTTTTTTTTAAATCTAGTGTCCTCCTAACACAGGCTTATCGTTCTTACAGCCTATCCTGCCAACCTTCCCTCAGTGATCCACACACCATGATGTAAAATCAAATGACAAACAATGAAAAAGAAGGAAGGAATAAAAGTTATTTCATATCCTATAATTTTGGCTGGTTTTCATATTTCACAGGACACCAAATAACTCAACAATTTGATTGTATGAATTGTCATTATAAGAAATTGTTAAGAGAAAGCTAAAGGAACAGATGCTACTCCATCCTCAGATTCGTACAGGTAATGGAGCTTCAAAGGCATAAAGATTTAGTGTGCCTGTCTTCAAGGAGCAACCAGTTTGAATAATTAACGGCATCAATAGACTGTAACATAATAAGTGCTAAGAAACAGACAAGCTCAAAGCAGAGGCAGATCACCAGTCAGCTCGGCCACAATTTCATGACTTTCCCCAATTCCATGGCTGAGGTATGGTAGGAGGGAAAGAGGATGGTGAAAGAGAGGTCACTGAGGTTTAGGAAGAGAAGGCTGACACACTATGGACTAAGAGACAAATAGTACAGCTGGACTCAGAAGTACCAACAGTCCAAACCACATGCTGAAATGCTGATGATAATGAAAGGTATAAAGCAGATTACTTAATGAAAAACAGGAAGTAGTGATAATTGCCACTGGAATTTTTTGGGCCATATGTAAAACATGGAAACTGCTTGTTACTTGTAGTATGCTGACATGCAAAATGTGAGTTAGTATTGGCAGATCCTTTCGACTTTCAATAGAAACCTGTACTCTGGATCCTCACATGAAACCTCTTGATGTTACATACATAGAAAATGAAAAGTTGCGTGTTAGCCCATGCTCTTTGCCATCTTCTCCCCACCCCAGGACACAAACATGTAATTATATAGATACAATGTAGAGGAGCCTTTGAGTAGGAACATGAAAAGCGTACCTTTCTGGGTAATCATAAAATTCAGACAGTTTTCACAGGAGGGAGCAGAGTTAGCATTTAGAAGTGGGAAAAACAGCTTATCAGACAGATAGTTAAAGTAATGGTAGAGGTAGGGTGGCAAAGAATGTAGGCATTGGCAAAGAATAAATACGGTTGGTCTGAAAGTCCTTGGTTGAAGAAATGGGGAAGCAGACCAGGTATTAGAAGGATGCAAGGAGGTTGTCAATGAGAAGGTAAGATCTGAGTATTCTTTTGTGGCTTGAAAGGGACATTGGGTAGACTACCCAAAGTCCAAGTTACAAAAGTAGTGAGTTGTTAAGGAATGATCTACATATTTTAATTGGGGCATGCTGATTTGAATCCAAATTAGCTAGAATTGACCTTTGTCCCTCCAGGTCTACGCACTTTATTGCCTACCTTCTTCTCACCACTTAGATTGGGGCTGAGACTATCATACAGAAGAGTACATTCTTAGCCTGGCCATGGTGGCACACGTCTTAATCCCGGCACATAGGAGACAGACAGGCAGATCTCTGAGTTTAAGGCCAGCCTGGTCTACAAAGTGAGTTCCAGGACAATAAGGGCTACATAGAGAAACCCAGTCTTGAAAAACCAAAAACCAAAAACCAAAGAGTGAATTCTTGGCAAAGAGTTCCAGTGTCTTTAAGTTCACATGCAGACACTAGTCAAATTTAACCAGTAAGTTAGTTTGGATAGAGCCAGCATATTGTACATTTTCTGAATATAAATGTTTTAAGATCTGCGGAAATCCAAACAACTTTGGAAAGCTGCAAATGCTTCTGCAAAAACCCCTTAGGAGAGTTTGTTGAGGGCTGTATTACTGTCACTAAATCAATGTTAATGAGTGAGAACAATACCGCTTGAGCTTTTCTGTCTTAAAAGAACGTTCTATTCTATTTTGAATACAGTTGTCTGTACTTTCTACAGATTGGTCAGATTCATCTGACATGTGGGGTGAGCTCTAACTTCTAGTTCATAATTTATAATATCATAAAATGAAATATTAAGGTAAATTTAAGAAGTTTCACCTAAGTATTGCTACTGACTTTTAATGTTCAATTATTTATCAATGTAAATTCATGTACAGTACAAGAAAATGCCAATATTACTCAATTATTCTGAACCATTTACACCTTAAACTAAGGAAATAATAGGCATGCCACTCTAATTTTCATTTACTCTTGATTTGTATTCTCTTTGGCTTGGTTTTATTTATGTGTAAATATGCATAGTTCAAAACTTGTTAGTAGCAACACTAATAATATCATTTATATACTTCACCTTGTCCATTTTAAATGGATTGTTCTATTTATAGAGTAACAGCCTGTAAAATTAAATTAAAAATTTTAATAGAAAAGGCAGTCCTTTAAAAATTATTATGATAGAAAGAAGGGTAATTTTTTCATAAATCATTTCCAGAGCAACTTTTTAAAAAGTGTTTTTAGCTCTAAAACTTTAAAATAGTCATTGATTTTTTTTAAAATAATTATTTATGCAAAATAATTTATGACAGATTTTGCAGTACATGAAAATGTATTCTTATAATAGGAATTTTATAAGACCATTAATTTTAGCAGTGCTAGGAAGCATAAATATAATTTAGGAGCTATTTTGTTGATTGTTTCTAGAAATATATATTGACCCCATTAGTTTTAAGTGATAACATTACTAAGCCAAAATATTAATCCCAACAGTACCAGAATTGCTGGCTTTAACCATTTTTTTTGCAAACCCTTAGATCGTATTCATATTTCATTTAGCTTATCATGCATAAATATAAATGTAAATTTTAAATTGATCATCTTAGAATTCACTTTTTAAAAAACTTACTTCAACATATCACTCTTAGGATCTCCAATCGCTAACCTTTTCTTCCAGTCACTTTGGTATATGTTTGGAGCATGATAGGGTTGATATCCTTTTGGACACCATTTCATTAATCAAGGTGGTGTCCCTGTATTTAGAAACCCCACATGTTCCGATATTCATTCACAGAATCATTTATTCACCAAGGAAGGCTGTCAAGCAAACAATCATTGTCAAAAATAATGATAAATAACCTTATTGTTTCTATTAAGTGTCTGATATACAAATTTTTAACATGGATTAATGTGATTCATTCTCACAACATGGGAAAATATTTGAAATGTTTTAAGAAGTTTCTTAGCTGGTTTTACTATTCTTATGTATTAATATGTAACATGAGCATTTCATATACACTCGTCTTGAGACTTAAAGATGTTTATATGCCTACTTAACAAAGGTTAAGCCAAAAACATCCATTTTGCACAACTAAGAATTTGTGTCATATCTATTTTGGCACAGAGTACATTAATATTGATTTCAAAGCTTTCAACCACATTGATTGGCAGCCTTTGTTAATTCAGTGTGTACTTGACCAAATGCAGAAACTGAACCATTTTCAGACTATGAGTCTTAAGGCTGGTTGTTCTGGAAGTGAAGTATAAGGAGCATTCCTGTTCGGAACATAAATATTGAGAAGATAATTTGATCATGGTTCATTTATATTCAAATTTAAGTTCTGATTTTTTTTTGGTTACTTAACATAAAAAGCTCAGAGTAACATATTATGGTGTTGTCTATTCAGTTTGAAAAATACATACTTAAAAACAGACATATGGGCAAAGCAAGTGATCTATTTAGATTGATGTGTAAAAGAGCACATTTAAGACGAATTCCTGAGAACTCTGGACACTTCACTCCGTTGTAACTTGCTAAACCACTTTCCTTTTCCTCTTGTGTTTTCCTGTTGATAAAGTATCACCCACCCCAAGTTTTCCTTTTGTAACAACTGAATTTCTTTAACATGTACCCTGAAGATCCTAAGACAGTCTTCTGCAATTGTCAACTGCCTTTCATCCCAGCATTTAAACATATGAATGATATGAACAAGTTATTTTTTAAGCTTAACACAATTTTACTGGAATAAGTGGCCAAATTTGGAAAATATTATCACATGAACTTCTTGGTGTTTCTGAAGCTTAGCTATTTTATAGATTGGTGTTTAACTTCTGGTAAGATGCATATACTTCTCTCCAATTTATCAGTGGCTAGCATATTAACCAGGATAACACTATTTGCTATAACAAATCAATCCAAAAGTAGGTAATAGCTCCAATGTGACATCCACTCATGTCATATTCAGCATTGATATGAAAAAATAACTGATTGTCAGGTTGATTCCTTGTAGACTATAGGTCAGAAACCTGGACGTTTATCTTCTGATGGAGCAAGCATCTTCAACATGTATCTCCAAGGCTCACCATGTTCATCTCCCTCAATCCAATCAAATCACAATGAACAGTGTCATTGTTTGACTGGAGTGGCACTCACCACCTCTGCTTAGGTTTGAAAGGCAAGAACTCATTCCTAGAAAGCAATCGCAGACGAATGAGAAATGAATTCTCCAGTGCTCAGTAGCTCCCTACCAAATATATCGTGGGCTGTGGACAAGATTAACTATGTAGACAGTCAGTGGGCATTTTCCTAATAATTCTAAAATTTAAAAATACCAGTAATGAACCAGGAGAACTCTCAACTACTACACTGGGTAGGAATTCGGAGTAGACAACTCTCTTAACATACAGCCTAAGTTTCTGGTCACTGAATTGTTACTTTTTAACCTACAACTATACACTACTTTTGAACAAGAAATATCTACTTGAAGAGAAACCAGAGGAAATCTTAATTGAAAACTAAGCTAATGAGAATAACTTTAATCATAATAAAATAATAGCCAGTAAATGAAAGCTATATACTAGATATACTGGTTTAGTTCATAGTCACTCTAATGCTAAAGAAATTTTACCTTTACTTTACAAGATGGGGAAGTAAGACACAGGGTGATAAAATGCCCAACATCATGAAATAAAAATGTATCAAATTCTGATTCATCTTTTGAGTTCTGTCATAGTATCATATTCCTCTGTCATAAAAGACAGAAAATGCTGTTTGGAAAGAAAGAGGGCAACTGTTTTTTCCTGAATGAAGGAAATGTCCTCTGATTTACTTGGTTTTGGTTACACAGTCTGTACAAGTGTAGATTCATGCCTTCCCTGCAGAGCACAGACTCCTGTTCCCTTCTGTGTAGGACATTTCCCACATTTCTTCTGTGTCCTGTGGTCTTAGAGAGGAACAGATTCAACAGACCTGTGATCTCCAAGAATACAGATTCTGCTTTAAGGTGGAAAGTCCTCTAAACTCATTAGAAAGGAGAATCTAAAATAAAAGAAAACACAGGGTTTGAGAAAAGGCTAAGTCAGTGCATATGCATTGTCAGGGAGTTCATGGAGGTTGTGAGACTTCAATGGTCTTTAGTACAAATGCGCAGGAGCTCGAGAGGAGAGAGAATACAGGGACTAACAGAGAAGGGTGGTAGAAATCAGGATTATAGTAGATAAAGACAGGATCTGTCACCCATGGTTGTGCTAGCAGGCAAATTTAGGAATTAGTAAGAGTTACATCTTTATACATTTTACTTTCGAACCTATTTTTGCATATATTTTTAATTCTATATAACCATCTGGTAGGGCCTGGCACTCCATGATTTGTTACAATACTAGTGTTTATCTAGGGAACTACTCATATAGTCACTAGGAAATGAATGCTAGGCTCTGGGAACAAAGTTTGAGGAGGGATTTCCAAACAAATGCTACTTTCCAAAAGCTCAAAACTGTACCCCATGCCTTCTCAACATTTCTAGAATCCCATACAAGTCTTCACCCTATCCTGCACCTACCTGTCTTTAGAATAACTGACCATCTCTAGTCCTCACGTCACTTCCTGTCGCTGCTCCCTCATGTAGAGAGTACCTCACATTGTGTTTTTTTTCCTATCAAGGACAAAGACCCTCGAAGATCAAGAAGGCAGTTCTCAGTTCTCTAAGGAGCCACCTTTGACACTGACTGCTCTTCCTTGTCAATCACACAGCACTGCCAGTTTGTAATTTATATTGTTGTTTGTAATTTATATTGTTGCTGTCTGCAGCATAAGTTGACAAGGGGAGCAGTGAAGAGCTCAGAGGGCAGGTCTTGCTTTCAGGTTCATCCAACACCTGTATTCACAAGAAAGTAAACCGCTTTCATAAGCACATTACTGGTAAGTGCAGAGGTGAATGATTATTGAAAGGTGGCTTTTCAATGTCATAGCAACACTGAATCCAACATGCTTCTGGCACTCCTGCCCTAAGAGTATCAACATAAGCAGAAGCAGTCTGGGGTACATAGTTTTCTAGAATCTTTGAATAAAGAGTTATGCTTCACTGAAAACCCATATAACTCTCAGAGATTTTTAATCTATATGTTGGCAGTCTCAGTATCTTGATTTTAATAGAATATTCATTTTGCACTTACATTACCTCCTGGTTTTTCCTCTACTTGAATAATTATATTATACATCAAAAAAGCAGTGTCCAAAGTGAAAAAGGAAGAAAATCATACCTAGGTCTCTTCTGGGATAGTCTTTAAGAAGAGGGAACAGATAAGCCTGCTTAAATAAAATTATTGTTATGGTTATTGCAACACAATAGCAAATAACAATAGCAAATGAGAGTACTTGAATTCAGGTATTACTGGAGGAGCTCCAATACCAAGTGGACAGATTACAGAATTAGGAAGTGATTGGGTTGCTGGAAGAATCAGATGCTCTCCTGCCATGGAGAGTGTGTTGAACAGTCCTCCAGAGTCTACAGTGTTGAGCAGGCTGCTCTTTCTAGATCTTTATATTTCTGTAGCAGCTGCAGTGTAGGGGACTTGTTTACTGCTAGGTTGGTTGCCTGTCTCTGCTCTTGTGGAGGACTCTTTCTTTAAATCAAGGGACTAAACTATGTAGAGCATAAAATTATAAATTCTCTATGTAGTGACCTTTGACTATGAAAATCTCATAGAAGTCAAGATATACTAAGTCATTTAATCTTGGTCCCAATTTTTCTAGGCATAATTGTCATTCCAGTCCTTCCATGGTTTAGGTCATTCCTCTGCATTCTTATTTTGTGTGCTAGCTAGTTTTATGTCAACTTGACACAAGCTAGAGTTATCAGAGAGGAAGGAGCCTCAGTTGAGAAAATACTTCCTTACAATCTGGCTGTAGGCAAACCAGTAGGGCATTTTCTTAATTAGTGATTGATGGGAGAGGGCCCAGTCCATTGTGGGTGGTACTATCCTTGGACTGTGGTCCTGAATTCTGGAAGAAACAAGGCTGAGCAAACCACGTTGAGCAAACAAGTAGCAGTACCCCTTCATGCCCTCTGCATCAGCTCCTGTCTCCATGTTCCTGCCCTGCTTGAATTCGTGTACTGGCTTTCTTTGATGATGAACTGTGATGTGGAAGCATAAACTGAATAAACCATTTTCTCACCAACTTGTTTTTGGTTATGGTGTTTCATTATAGCAATCATAACCCCAACTAACACATATTGTTTTAAGAATCATATATTTTAATTATTAAGGTGTATTTCTCTGGCTTACAAGAATAAGTCTCTCATGTGGGAGTTTCTTAATGGTCTTCCTATTCTATGGCATACATTTGCTTACCAAGTGATAAGGGGAAACTACTGTGATCCCATCTAACCTTTCAATACTGTACTGACCTATGAATTTCTAAACAGATACCGGTCCCTCACAGTCTATTATGACTTTCTATATTCCAGAGTCAGTAAAAAGGTAATGTTAGGATTACATCTCAAATGCCTATAATCCCTAGTTAGCTCTTTTAATAAAGGAGCTCTTTATCATCCTCTTAGTACATCATGGCGTTGATAGCACTTTGTTTTACCTTATCATTATAACATCATCTTTGAGAAATTCCACTTGTGTCATTACAAGATGATTATGACAGCTTCACTAAGCCTTATTCATGTGAATGGAGAAATTAGTACCATAAAATTCCTAATAATTATTTTCCAAGACATGTTGGTACTTTTCAAACTTAAACTCATTATACTGATTTGAATCTCACTTCAGCAAATCCATGCAAACTGAGTGTTCTTATTAATGTCAGTCTCATACTATGTTGAGGTAAAGATTTAATCTGAAAATAAATGTGTTAATAAAACCCACATGCATGACTTGAATCTCTTCACATATGTGGCAATAGTGTACATGGATAATACCCTTGGAAAAAATTTGAATATGTTATGGGATGTTAGATTATCAAAACATTTTGATACTAAATAGTATGTCAGATACTCTGTTAGTTGTTGTGCAATAACTTATTTAATCTT